>PVKU01000343.1:0-186856 GCA_004027475.1 Anoura caudifer | reverse complement strand
ACAGGCCTGGCCATGCGCCCTTCATGTGGCAGGGCTCTGGCCACTGAGTCCAGGTGCCGCTCTGGGTGGTGAGGCTGCCTCTCCTGGACAGACGTTGGAGGCGCCACGGAGTGAGTGCCTGAATTACTGTCACTGCTATTGATTTACGGATGGCTTCTAAAAATGTTGCATTTGAATCGTCAGTGAATTTGCCGACTGCTGGCACAGGCGATGAAAGCAAGTGTGAACCATAATTGATTAGGCCTCATTTGCTTATCCATATTATGCTAATTAGATCTGCAATTTTCCCTTTGTCCCGTCACCCAGTGACAGAGTAATCAGGGTGACTGGGACACAGGCGGGTTTAGCAGCAAGAGGGTGAGACGGGCTGAGCCCATCAGTAGGGGGGCTGCACGCCACTTCAGAGCACATCTCCTCAGAAGTTAGGCCCTGCTCCTACAAGCCCCTCTCCTGGCATCCTCTCTGGGATGGCTTCGCTGCGGTGGATTTCAGCTCCCTGCCCCTAGGACCTGGAATCCGTCTGCAAATCCCGTCCTCAGGCTCACGATGCTGGTCTCGAACAGGGTCAGAGTGAGGAATTCTTCGATCAAGCCCTTGGGTTTGTAGATGGTGCATCTGGCATTCCGAGAAGTGTGGGGAGATGACTTGCCTCAGCGGGGCACGGATCAGAATTCGGGAGGCTCTGAGCCATGCCGCGGTCCAAGTCATCGGGGCAGACGCTGCCTCGCTCACCCTCCCGTCTCCAAGGCCATGGCCATGCACACAGCCGATGGACACTGTAAATGGTGGAGCAGGACAGACGACAACACCAAAAAAACAACAGTGCATGCACGTTATGGGCTTGAAGACAGGGTGGAATGAATTTGTGCACATCTGCCATGGGCTTTGAGGCCCTCTATCCACAAAGCATTCCCTTGGATTAAAGTTGGGACAACAGACTCAATTCGGCCCGTTCAGGTATCGCCCACAAGCATCTCCGATTCAGGACACTGTGAGCTCTGAGATTTCGGGGGGGTCCCTCAACACCGCCCGCTGGCCACCTCTGCCTTCAGACACATGGTCTGTGCATCACAGCCATTCCAGACTGCAGACATTATTAAAAACATTTTTTTTTTACCACGCTACACTGTTTTCATAGGATTATGGTTGCAATATTATAAGATGTGATCTTATACTGTGAATATTTTATAATGCTGCCAATCTTTCTCACGGTAGGAAACAATTTTACAGAAGGAGAAGATATTTGAAGAAATTCTCATAACAGTGTTACCGGTTCTACTCAGACCCACTGTTTGAAGTCGCTGCCTATTGTTCTGATTACTGGTATTATGACTGACGTGCACGGCGGCTGCTGGGCAACCCAGGGACGGCCCCGTTCAATCAGCCTGGCTCTGGAAGTGTGGGCGCACAGCTCGACGGGTTCAAGTCCCAGACCCACAGCCTCTGCGTCTGCGCGTGGCGGCGGTGGTGACGGGGCACATTTATCAGTTCAAACGTTAATAAACACGAGACGAGCAGCTGTGGGTCACCCAGGAACACGTTCCGTGACTCCGACCCAGGTGGCGTTTGCACAGGTTCTCCAGCCAGACATCCACTAACGGGCCACTTCCTGCTTTTAATTAACCTTTGGTGAGTTAATTACCCAAGTCTCAGTTTCCTCATTTGTAAAATGAGGATAATAATATGACTTAACCTCACAGAGTTACTGCGAGAATAAAATGAGATCGTAGTTGCAGGTGTTTGGAATGGCACGGTGCCTGTGGGGTGTGTACGTAGATGGCAGCCATCACTAAATGCGTGCCTTACATGCGACCCGTCAGTGCGGCTGATGGCTTTCCCGTGGACAAAGTCCGCCCTGTCGGGGAGCAATAGAACAACAAACGCCACCACCCATGTCACCCCAAGGGCTGGGTGACAAGATACAGCTTCCTAAGTGACAGAAAACATTCTTGGGAGAGGGGAAGTGACTGGGGAGTGTTGGGCAGGTGGCTCCTTTCCAATCCACTCAGCCACCCCTGCAAGACAGTCACGCCGGGTAGGGTCCCACCTCACCCGTCAGAGCCCCCAACCTCGGGGAGGGATAGAAGCGGAAGCCCTTGACTTTATGGACGTGCGTCCTGCCTGAGCAAGTGGAATCGTGCCGTGCCATTCTCTGCCGACCTGAGGGAGGTAAGCAAGGACATCAGGGAGCTCAGAGATGAGTCTGTGGAAAATCCTGTTGGGGTTCAGCCTGCCCCTCTGCCTGGATGAGCCTTTTGTGAGGACCAAGGTGGGTGTCCGTCCTTAGGGCAGATGGGGACGACTCCATCACGTTATGGAGAGGCACAGGCGCACAGCATGTACGCAATGTCCCCACAGTTCCATAGCCTGAAGCACAGCAGTACGCAGTGTGACTTCCCAGCCCTGCTTACTGAGGGCACTGGGTCTCACTCAGCTGCCTGCAGGCCCCTGCTGGCCTGGGCCCAGCTGCCCAGAGTGACTGTGTCCATTGTGTGGACGGCCCCCTGGGGCGTGTGGCATTCCTTCCACAGCCTGCAGCCAATTTTACTGCGCTGGGTCCCTCCAGCCAAGTGGCTTAAATTCTAATGATGTCACAGACAAGAGGGCAGAGAGGATATTTTTAATGAGGGTCTGAAAATAAAAGCAAAGAAAAGTTGACTAATATTTTCCTTCTCTTATCATTTCCTTTGTTATGAGAGACAGTGAATTATGTGTTCCTGGGGGAGGAAGTGGGTCAGCAGAGCAGAAGAGACTCCAGGTTTGAAGTCACGTGGTCCATGCTGATTCCAGTGCAGGGCACCAGGTCCCGGTCACCCACGGGCCAGTCCACGGAGCCGAGTTAGCCGGCAGCTGGCGCTACCGTTTTTGTAGTTAGTGGTAGACCACTGTTCCCTCCAGGCGATCCTACTGGTTTCTTATCTTTTCCAGGATCTTTGCAAGTTCTGTTAGTCCATTAAAAACTTGTATTTCACAGCCACCAAATCCCGCTTTCTTCCCTACTCGGGGCCCTGAAAGTGGCAGGGTTTGGGCTTGCGGGCCGAAGTGGGAGGGAATGCAGTCTGTCCCCATTTCTCATCTCCCCTGCTCTGGGGTGTGGTCTGGTCTTGGGTACCCTCCCCCCACCCCAGGATCACTTACCCTCTCGGGACCTAGAGGAGGAACAGTGTGGAAAAGACGAAGGTGTTTCTAACGGAATCTGTCTGCTGGGTGTCGTTGGCTCTCGGCGGGAACGTACCAGACACGAAGTCCCGTGTACCGGCTGGCAGCCTCAAAGCCCCGGTGTGAGATCAGCACTGAAACTCGATGCTTCGTAAGGTTTGAACCCTTGGAGAATTAAGACCACATGTAGAAGGAAGACCAGTTATGCATACAGACTGTTATTATTGGTGATGCATTAGTGCACGAAGCCAGTAATAAATGGTGCATCTGAAGGGAGAGACCCCGGTTTTCTACTGCCATGGAAGTCCCAAGGATCTGCATGCGCTTGCCCTGGGCTGTTGGCCGCACCGTCTGGCCCAGGCTCCGTCCTCGTCTTCACGGGTGAGTCGCATGTCTTCCACGCTGCCCTTCGGAGTGGAGTGGTCAGATACGGGAGACGCATTTCAGGAATGAGGACTAACAACGTGAGGTTCGAAGTGGCGGCAGGAACCAAACACCCAAGCAGCCACGGCCCTCCTGGGCTGCAGGGTTTCCCTCTTCCCTCAGAGTGGGGATGTCTTTATATTCTGAAGATCATAAAAGTAGCTCATGGCCATCGTGAAAATATTAAGAAACTCGGTGAAAAAAACGGTAAAAAGATGAAAAATAGTCAACATAATCCTACCGCCTGCGTGAAATAAATAATTACTGACTTTTGGCTCACGGCCCAGCTTGGTTTGCTAGAACCTGCTTTTGGTGGGCGTTGGCACCACCGGGTAGACGGCAGCCCTGCAGCCTGAGGGCCAGACCACGGTGCTCCCGGCTGTGGATCTGCCGTCCGCGTCAGAGCTAACTGTCGCCGTATTGGGCATCGATGCTCTGTCTGTTTATAGATGAGAAAACGGAAGCTCTAGCAGGTTGTGTGCCTGGCCCTGCATCTCACGTTGTTTGTTATGTGGCCAAATTGAGGGTCCTGGCTTCAGAGCCCGGGAGCCTCATCCTTCAAAGGCCGGGAAGGACATCACTAAGGATGCCTGGTTGTGTGAGCTTGCTGTCGCCGAGGAGCTGGGGCTGAGCGACGAGGCCTCCTTTCCCCGGAGGACTGTGCAGCCCGCGGGTGCCTCACTTTCTGTTCTTTGGTTGGAGGCCCACGCAGACGCCTGGTCCCTATGCAGGTGCCACAGAAGCCACAGGAGCCCTGGTCACGCAGAGGACACCAGACACCGCTCTGCACTCGGGGGGTGTCTGCAAACACCATGGTATCGATAGCAGCTCCGGCAACGTGAACACCAGCCGGCGCATGGTGTGTGCCGTTTCTGTGGGAATGAGGGCCACGCCCCCATCAGGCCCCGACAGACACACGCATCCCATGGGTGCTTGCTTCTGTCATTTCACTTTGGTTGTAATTTTGCAACTTCAACAACAGAAGATCCATTAGACTTTCCCCCTCAATCAATACACAATATATTAGCAGTCTAGACGGCCCCAAACGACGTGTCTAAAATATTAGTGCACTGCATTTTCATTATGTAAATGGAATGCCGCCGGAGAATTAATTGATTATTCAGTCGCTGTGGCTGAGCCTCAGATGTCTTCTTCGCGAGATGAGAAAGAAACTCACAAGCCACTCTCGTGACTATAACTTGAAAAGGAACCAGGAGAAAAAGGAGAGAGAGAGGGAGAAACAGGGAGTGCATTTCACATTCATGCACAGCCTGGGCGGAGCCTATGGGACCGTGAGACAGAGGAGCCACCCACCGCGGGGTTCGTTAGTGACAGAGTGTCGGGGGTTTTCAGACTGCTTGCCGCGTGGGGGTCAGTGTTTTAAGAGCCATGTAAATGACACTGGGCTGGCCAGTGAGAGCCTTCTAGCTGGCCCCGGGCTCAATGTGGCTCAACCACACGTAATTACAGCCGGGCTGCTTGAGTGATGCATGGACACGCCTCCACCTCCTCACCCGGGTGGGGGCTGGGGGACCTGGGGTGGATTTGTCTTTATGTGTGACAGAGTGATGCAGAGATGCAAGAAGGCCAGTGGCCTCTGCTGTCCTCTCCAGCCCTGTAAGTTTTGCTGAAGGAAAACAAGTGTCCCCATGGCTACTGCAGAACCGGATGGGTTTGCTTTTAATTTGACACGTTCTGTTTTTTTAAATACGCATAACCGCAGAGTCTGTATGAAATATTTTACTTTCATTTATGCCAAGTCTTTGAAATCTGTGCATGTTTTAGGGCTACAGGCATGCCAGTCGCTGTGCTAAATTCTTATCGGAAGTATGTGGTCGTGGTTCAGATTTCAGAGAATTTCCAGGTGGAAAAGCAGGTTCATTACCCAAGCTGTTATAAACATTCTTGAGTGGTTTCCAATAACTGAATCGGTGATCAGTTTTAAAATGTACACTATTTAGCCTTGGCGGTTGTGACTCAGTAGACTGAGTGCTGGTGTAGAAACCAAGGGGTCGTCAGTTCGATTCCCAGTTAGGGCACATGCCTGGGTTATGGGCCAGGTCCCTCGTTGGGAGCACGTGAGAGGCAATCACACATGGATGTTTCTCTCCCTCTTTTCTCCTCCCTTCCTCTCTCTCTAAAAAAAGTAAATAAACACTAATAAAATAAAATAAAATGTACATTAATTAAAAATGAGAATTCATTTCCTCAGTCCCACTACCCACACGTCCAGGACTCAGTGGTCACTGGTGGCTGGCGGCCGGCATGGAAACTGCACACACCTGGCGGGCCGCCCCTCCTGCCCCTCTAGCAAAAGGAGAGCTGGACTGAGGTGGTGAGCGCAGGTGGAGAAGCCGGCTGTCCTGGGCACAGGAGAGAGATGCTCCCCGCAGGCGGCGGGAGAGCTCGACCGAACACGTGACAGTTGGGCCAGCCACAGTGAGGGGGCAGCGCCGTTCCCATCTACGCTCTGAGAGGCTGGACTGACCGACAACTAGAGACGAAACAGGTTGTGCTGCATGTGGAAGAGGGCTCGGACGTCATCAGCCTGGGGACCCTGCTCCGTGAGTGAGGCAGGGGGGATCCGCCCCACCTCTGAACAGCCCTGCATGGGGAGCGGAGGTAGCCACAGCTCTGCTGTGCTTTCCAGTTGCAAACGTTCTCCTGCCACTTGCAGGTGCATCTGTGAAGCACCAGGAGAGGACGCCTGTGATCCTTCTCTGATCAAAGAGGACCCTGAAGCCTAGGGTCAGGGGACCTGCCTGTGTCTGCCTAGAGCCCTGTGGTCCCACATGGTGGCCCCTGGAGGCTCGTGTAAACTGAGCTTTGATATAAGTCAAAAACACACCCTGGGTTTGTCAGACTCAGAACAAAAATGTACAAAGCATCTTGTTACTTTGTTGTGCATTAAAACACAGCCTGGTATTGACATGTTAAAAATATTTTCAATATTTAATTCAACAAAATATATTATTACAGTTAACTTCACTTTTCAGAGATATTTTACTGTGGTCACCTAGAAAATTTTAAATTCTATATCAATACATGGCTCTATCACATTCTCAGTCTGAGCTGACTCAGGAGATACTACAAATTTTAAAAAGTCTGGTGTTTTATTTCCAGCCAGCTTTCTGAAGCACAGATTACATTCTTTGGCCTTCCTAAGGTTTGAGCGTGCCTTTAAGGAGCCCAAATTCAGATTAATAAATAGCCTATGAAAATTAGCATCTATTCAAAAACCATCAAAGAGAAGAAGCAAATCTTCCCTGGTACGTGGTTCTCTGTCTCGTGATTGCCAGGTATTAAGGAGCTGGCAAGCCCAGCGTGTTTAGCGGACCCAGCCTCTGTCTCTTCTCCACCGCAGCTCCACGTGGTAATGAAGACCATGAAAAAGCACTTCAGAAAATAGCCTCCCCTACGGAGCAGCCATCAATATGCGCGGTGTGCGCGATGGAGTCGGAGCTGCGTGGGCGGGGCCGCGCCCGTCTGGCCCGCCAGAACACATGCTGCCTGCCCAATGGCCAACAAATGGCTTCTGTATATTCCACAAGACTAAATTAATACCTACACGAAGACAGTTTATTGCGGATGATGGATCGCGGGCTTGTTCTGTGTGCACCAGGAGCAGGGCCCTGGAAATCACATCATCATTGCGTTCCCAGGGAAAGAAATGATTGTCACATCCAGACATGTTTATCACGAAGAGGGGCTGATGTGGCCATCCACCACCCAGAGAGCGCTGCTGCCACCTCGCACGGTGGCTGCTCGCAGGGACAGAGCAGTGAGGGCTGCGAGAGCGGACTGCACTGTAGGTCCCTGGGGACGCAGAGGGATTGATCTGGCTACACCCTGCGTCCCAAATTGTTAGGTCTTGGGGAACCAAATAAGGTTGTCATTTAACTTCAACAAAGGCCACCTGAGTAGCGCCGGCCCTGCTTTGAGAGCAGTAATGCCCCCCCACACCCAGGTTGCGTCGATGATAAAATACAGATGGAGGCGACCTCAGAGGCGCTGGAGAGATGGGCCTCTGTGGCCGTTTCCTGACAACTGTCTGGCTGCATCAGCAGAAGTCGGGAGCGATCGATACCTGGGAAACAGCAGCAGGTCTGACCAGAGGGCGATTTCCATAAGTGGCTGCGTCGTTGATGGGAGGGTGAATGTCACTTTGCATATCATTTGCATGTTATTTTGTGCAGCCCTGCCAATAAATAAACACAATTTATCAACTTGCACAACCTACCCTGACCCTTGTAAGTACATAAGGAAGAAAATAAAGTAGACCCGGAATGAGTTACTATTTGTTTAGCCTTAAAAAAAAAAAAAAAAGAACAGGACTTTGAAGCTGTCCCTTGGGGAGGATGCTCCTGTGGGCGGGGCTGGTCTCTCTGCTTCGGTTTTACCGTCTGCAGTCAGTTCCGCCTACTGGCTTCCCGTGTGTGTGCGTGTGTGTGTGTGTGTGTGTGTGTGTGTGTGTGTCCTGAGTGTTACTGCTGCCCATCTCACGGAGAAAATGTGCATGTCTAGTGCACACGGCCCTCTCTCAGTCACCTTCACTGGGTATGTCACCTGCCTGAGGTGGAGCAGCAAGTGCTTCACCAGGACTGTAGTTCCGTCCTTAGCGAACATGGTCCAGCTCTGCAGGAGGTGGGACGAGGCTAAGAGACAGGGGCAACCTCTTTGGCACCCGGAGGTGCAGGCCCTGACGTGAGGTCAGGTCCACCTGGCGTCAGGGTGTGGGCCCTTAGGCGCTCCACTGCTGCATGAACCCCAACAACTGTGACAACCTGGTGGAAGTCACGGGGGTGTTGAACCAAAAGACATTAGGGGCCACATTTTCCTTCCCCCAGAGGTGGTTACAGGCTTTGTGGGACCTGAGGGGTCTAAAATTTAGGGGGCCCTCTTAGAACAAAATTATGAATATAATCTAAGGTATAAAAGTAAATATTTATCAAATGCTTTTTCTGCATCTATTAAGATCATATGATTTTTAGTCTTGGTAGAAAACCCTAGACTCCACCAAAAAATTATTAGGAACAATAAACAAAATCAGTCAAGTTGTAGGAAACATAATTGATGTACAAAACTGAGTATTTATTTAGCAAGAGAACAAGTAACAAATTAAAATACTGCAAGCATAACAAAATGCAGAAAAAGAACATTTTTAATTATTAACTAACAGTTAATCTATATGTCTTTCTACAATAATTTTTGTTCTAAATGTTTTGGCTGTAAACTCTTTGGTCATCTGTTCTATGACAGCAATTTTTGTATTTTCTAACTACAGGATAAAAAGATAATTCACTATTTCCTTTGATCAGCGTGATTGATCAAAATTCGATTTTGGTTAGTAGTGATAACACAGGCAACCTCCCCTGTGAGCTCGCTCGTGCGCACATACACACACACATTTATTTATCTATCAAAATGTGACAGATGCACTGTGGTCCAGTCTCATGTCTCCCAAACATGAACTCGGTGGTGTTTTATTTGCATAATTTTCGTAAAACCCGAGAACACTCCTGGCACCTGTGGATTTCCATCCTGATCCAGTGTCGATGAGGACTGAGCCTTCTGTTTACAACTTCAGATGTCTGATTGTCGGAGAACATTCACGATGACTCACTTCTGACCACCCGCACTGCTTGCCCGCCTGGCCTCCCTGTGCCCGCCTCACCTGGTGTGGCAGCTCCCCCATCTCACTCTGAGGCCTCCAGCCCGCAGCTCAACTGTGCGTGGAAGTGACTGTGAACTGTGCACATCTAACTTCGATGAACCCCAGCTCGATGTCCCGACCCCGCAGCGACCACAGCCCCTCCCACGCGCCCTGTAGGAAGAGAAGTGTTTCTGACTGGACTTAACAACAGGGGTTGAGATATTTGACTTTTGCTGATTTTACAAATCTGATCATCAGGTGAACGTATTCTTGGAGCTCTTCCCAGGGCCTTGGTGCGGGGGGTGGGGGCGATGCCAGGGAGGGGTCTCAAAGCCTAATTTTCATTGGCTTCTCAGTATGTCTACCTCTGTCCCCACGCTCTGCACAGTGCCACCCCTGGCGAGGCCCTGCACGTCACAGAGCCGACAGTGTCCACGCCCTAGCCCCACCCTGCAACGTTTGTGGAGCTCAGCTCCTGCCAACGGGTCCCAGCCCCTCCAACCCAGCCCCTCCTACACCAGTGCTTCTGGGACTCCCCTAGTGCGGTTGCCCACGTATGGCTGGCACCCCTCCCTGCAGATGTGGGCTGCTGGGGCTGAGGCTTTGGCAGCTAAGAGTTACTCTGTTCAGCACCTTATCTTTGTATGTTCATATAATGTATAGATTATTCATTTGGTGCATTCGTACATCAGTGTTTTATTTATTCCATTATTTATTCTATTACTCTAGTATTACATTTATCACTACTCACCATTAAACGTATTATTTATATATTGTATTTACTCGTTACAGTACATTACGATAGCATTCAAACACATTCAAAACGTACGGATGTGTGTGGGGGGATGTGCTTTTTATTTGCTCTGCAGACAGCTCTTGGGGGTATTTCTGAGCGCTGTGAAATGACTTCCCAGATCTCAGAATTCTCCCACTTGCATTTTGGAAACTACCCATTTAAGCCTTTTCCCACCTAAAAAGTATGTAGGTTGTGCTTCCCCAAACACCCCCAGTTTTAAGTGCAGCAAAGCAAGCAAATCACCACAGTGGGTGCCGTGGAAAGGGACTCCCTCTGGTGGGTGGGGACCCCAAACAGAACTGCGTGCTGTAGGAGGAGGCGGACTTCCCCGAGACACCGGGCGGCTGCCGAGGGGACGGCACTGACCCACGGGACCCTGAGTGTGTGCCTCATCCCCGTCCCATGGGGAGGACACGTGGCCCCCTTTCTTCTCTTGGTCTGAGCAGAAAGTTGGCTTCACTTTAAAAGATAGTGCTAGGGAGGGGGGAGCACTGTAATGTATTCTTAAAATGTTTACGTGTCAGCAAAATCCTGAAAACCATTCGACAGATTAATCCTCCTGCTGACTTAGAGAGGATGGATTTCCAGCTATAACGGAGATTGGGAAAAATTGATTTCCGTGTGCCCAGTGACTGAATGAGATAAAAGCCACCGTCCTGGCCAGCCTGTCCCAGCCTGGAGCCAGGCTGCTGCAGGGCTGGCTAATTGAAAAGTCACTGCAAACGGCAGCCCGCCCCTTCTGGGGGTCTGGACGGGGGTCAAGGGCAGGCTGCCCATTTTTCACCGTCGGTTTCCACAGGGCTCTTTGCTCTCGCCACATGGCTGCGTATCTGCAGTCAAAGGTGGAAATGCTCCCTCTCCCTTTTCTTCTGACCCTTCCTCCCCCTGACCTCGACCCCCCCGCCACATCCTGGCCTGCTGTCTCTCCACTTCTCCTCCTTCCCACCTGGATTGAAGCTCTCAGAGGAAAGCTGTAGGCAAAGGCGAGGCACCTTCTTCGGTTCTGTGACCTCAGTTAGTTTGCCCAGTGAGACAGAAGACGTTGCCTGAACTCACGGCCAGTGAAGTGTTTCACCTGCTGCTTCTCACAGAGCCCCACGCGGTCCAGCCAGGGGCTCATTCTGCTGGCACCGTGGCATGACCCCCTGGGGTGGCTGCTGTGGGGCACAGAGCCAGCGCTGCCGGGCCCGGGACAAGGCCCCACGTCTGACAGTAGCTTCCCACGGAATCAGCACCTCGTTCTGTCACTTCATACTGGACGAGAGGGTCCTCTCCTTCCTCATTCGCTCTGCTCTTTCGTAAGCCTGACCAAGCACCTGCAGCATCCCAGGCACCATGCAGAAGGAGCCCGCCGTGGGCCGTGTGGTGGGCCCCGTGCCAGCTCGAGCTGCCATTGCCAACCCCATGGCCTGAGCGCAGGGTGAGGTGCCGCTATGGGTCCCAAACTCGGCAGAGTGTCCCGCAGGGCAGGCAGCTGCTCTCACAGCCACAGGACAGCCCCAGGACCGGTCGGAGCCCAGGGAAAACGAGACACATTATGTTTTTTCAAAAGGGCCCGACTTCAATAAAATCATCTTTTGGGTTGTCTGCGCTGCAGGGCTGCTTAGAGGTGCTGTTGTTTTCCCGGCTGTGTTTTAGCTTTTGTCTTTCCTGGCCATGGCTTCCTGCTCTTTCTTCCTCTCCTTTTCATCAAAATTCCACCCCCTCCCAGTTTCCTGCTCCATCACCTCTCCACATTTCGGTCATTTCTGCACAGAAGCAATTGGTCCTGTCATTTTGAATCCATCAGACAAAACCCCGTTCCTGGCCAACAGGATAGCTGCCGAGCCGTTTATTGGTAATTCTCAAAGAATTCCATACGGTTCTCCAAAGCGCACAGCTCTGAATATTTGCGGATTGATGTCAATAGGGTAAGGAACTCGCCCTCAGAAGGCTTCGTTCTCTGAATTGTGGGATACAAACAACAATAACAATAGCAAAGGTCCTTCACCAGCACTTTCTACTGCGTTTTCCACACATTAACTAGCTCAGCCTTAGGACGCCTGCCCGAGGGGTGGACGGTGGAGGCCCCACTCCACAGGTCAGAGAACCGACTCACTGAAGGGACTGACCCAAGAGTCTAAACTAGAACATGGACCAGCCTGGATTCAAATTCCGTAACAGAGGCCGGTCCCTTGACGGGGGTGCACAGCTCTTGGGACAACGGCACGGGGCATGCCCTCCACGGTCAGCAGCAGCAAATGGCATTAAGTGCCCAGGCCAGCCTTGCTAGTTCCCCAGGGCCGGGGTCCCCTGGTCCCCAAATCTCCACCTGAGCAGGTGTTAACACCTCCTCTGACTTGATTAGGCTCTTACTGCTTTCAGAAATGCAGCGGCGGGGGTCGGGACGGCACCAGCTCGCCCCAGAGGTTTCCACAGGAGAACCCTGCAGCGGGCTGTTTCCTGCACATGTACCTGTGATTTCACACGTGTGTGATGGGGAAGAACGTGCTGGAGACATCACGTGTGGAGGGGAGACAGCTGGGGCGGGGCTTCTGGCAGCGTCACTTGTGAGTGGGGTGCTTCGAGGACGAGCTTTGCTCGAGTGTCTCCTGGTGGGTGTGGCTGGTGGGGGATAGTCCCACACCCACAGGGGTTGGGGGTTGAGGTGAGGGTAAGCTTGTGTCACAGAGAGAAACGGCAGCCACACGTGTTGGCCCTCCCACCTCGCTGCCGCCCAGGACAACGCGATGTCACTGGAGAAATGGAAACCGCTGAAGTGGAGGAGGGGAATTATTTCTTTGGAAAGAGAGTGTAAAAGCCACACTTGTAGCAACGGGGTTCCCTGCATAAATCTATTTTTAAGATGATTACAGGGTTTCTGTAGCCATCCCAGCGTCGATGGCTGGCTTTGTTTCCTAATCGTCGGCACGCCACCGGTGGATAATGCCGCAGAGGTGCCTTTTTCATGGTGTAATTGCGCGGTGTGGAAATGACCCCTTTCTCCACGGTGGGTTTCCTGGGTTTCTGCCTTTGAGGATCCGGTGGGAAGCCTGGCTTCTCGGTCCCTCTGAGCACACACACGGCATCCCGCTGTGACTCGAGGCTCAGGGCAGCTGTGAGCCCACACGTTGGGCTTGGGGACAAGGAGAAGGCTGGTGTTTAAAATCTTTGGGCACAAGAGGCAGAGCCAGCAGCCCCAGGAAGGCAGGGAGCTGAGCCAGGATGGCAGTCTTCATGGAGCATGCTGGGAAATTCCCAGGCAGACAGCACTGGGCCCCTGAGGTCACTGACCCTCCAGTTGTTAACGATTCATATTGATGGGACTCAGATCCCCCCCATTCTCCTCCCCTCAGCGGGGGCAGAGGGGACTTTCCTCATTCATATCAGGAAGCCTCAGCCCTGAAACACCCCTGGTGCTGACAGCACAAGCTCCTGAGACAGTGATGCAGGCCTGATGTCCGGAAGTGGCTGCTGGGCTAGGACAGGAGGGGCCACCTGGCCACATGGGTGGCAGCTTCCCGAGTGTGACCTGGGGCGCTGGGGTGGGAGCCACAGTGTCCACCAAGGAGAGAGGGGCACTTCAGCTGGTCACCTGAACTGGATGAGGACAGCTGGTACAGACGCCTAGCAAACTGCAGTCCCAACCTGTCTCACCAAGCCAGGTTCTGGTCTGCAACTTGAACTGGAGCTGCCTGACCCTCCAGACGCGGGAGTCCCAAGAGGGGCTGTTCACTCACTGATCTTGAACGATTGCCGGCACCCACCCCACGGCCCAGGCCTTCCAGCACGCGGGGCGCAGGGGCGAAACAACGGTTAAGGCTTTCTGGGGCTTGCAGTCCAGCGGGACACACAGAACTCAACGTGCGATCCTCACTCGATGAGGTGGGACCCGTTGGAGAGCGACCAATGGCGTGGACCTCGCCAGCCCACGGTGGGAGGGGTCGTTAGATGAGGGACACCTGAACTTACCTTTGAACTGTGCGGGCTAGAAGGGGCCCTGGAGGGTCAGGACAGTGAGTCTGGGGGGCGTGTGTTCGAGGAGGCGGTGCATGTGCCCTGCAGGCCTCTCAGGCACAGCTGTGGAAGGGAGGCAGCGGGGAGCGCTGTGCGTTTGGGGAGATCGGAACACAGAGGGTGGGTGTGGGGGGTGGTGTGGCGGGAGAAAGAGATGACAGCAGCCATCGCTTCATTAGCGATTTGTGGGCAGAAAGGAGGCCTGGAGAATGCTAAGCAGGGGAGTCACGCGGCTGGATTTGCAATTTAGATGATGCCTCCACTCTGGTAGTAAGTGGCTATTCCCTGAGCCCTGGGTGGATTTGGGGAACGCAGGTTTCTTGCTCAGAGTCCACCAGCCTGGTGGCCTTCAGGTTGACTGGTCAACCGAGTTTTCAGAGTCCAAAAACTTGAGGGCGGCATCCTGGATCTACGAAGATGCCCTGCCGCGTGTTCACTGGTGAGGCTGCTGGAAGCTGTCATCTGGTCTCTGTGACACCTTTCTGCAGAAACTTAGTGGCAGGGGGTGGGGGGGGACGCTAATGCTAGGAACTTTGTGACAGGTCAGTGCGGGATCACGTGTGGAAATGGTCTGTGGAAGGGGGGACTCGACCCAGCTCTGCTCGCTTTGCGTGGGGCTCTTTCCGTTTGCTCAGCTCTCAGGCGGTATCTCCGGACGTGAGCATCAGGCCATAATCAACACTTGGCTTTCCCCTAAGAAGAACACTGCTGATGGAAAGAGTTTCTCTATAAATCTGTATCCAGGCCTTTTAGCAAATGAGTTTGCCCACAGTTCCGAAGTGGACTGCTGGGTTTCATTTTTTATAAAATGTGCAAACTCCTGCCCAGGCTGAACAGGGTGATATATTTTTAATTTTTTAAATTCTCACTGAGGATGTTATTTTTTTCATTGCATTTTAGAGAGAGAGAAGGACGAGGGAGCAGGGAGGGGAGAGGCGGAGAGAAACACCAGCGTGAGAGAGAAACATAGACCTTCTCATTGAGCCAAGACCCAGCAGAAGCACCATTTTCTGAGAATCTGGATGACAGCGAGGGCAGAGGCCCCATGGAGTGGGGTCCCTGATGGAGTGGCCGCCACCGCTGTGGGGTTGCCCTTGTCCGAGCAGACGGGACGGCAGGAACTGCCGCCCTATTGCACAGCCAGTGCTGTGCAGGTTGGTTCTTGGTCTGCAGCGCCCCTCCAACCCCCCCCCCCCTTTTTCTGTGCCTGTCTGCTGTCTGGTCTGGCAGGGCCATGGACTACGCCCCCAAGCTGCACAGGAGCAGGCAGAGAATTTTCTGTGGGAACCAGTTCCAAGCGTCTTGTCATGCGAATCCAGCCTCTGAACTGCACTTTGGCCAACAAAGCTCATAGTGGGCGAAGGGCCTCCTTCCCGTCACGCGCTCGGTTGCCCCAGCAGGCCTGGCGTCTGCTGCGAAGGCCGGCACGTGGAGGTGTGCGTGAAGCGCCTGGCCAGCGGGGACCTTAGAGGCCGTGAAGTCCAGCCCTGGCTCATTTCTCAGTTGGGGAGATGGAGGCCCAGAGACATCCCTCCATGCGCTTGAAGCCACACATCCAGGGGTAGCCCTGGGACGGACGCCCTGCACCCCCACCTCTCGGGCTGGTGCCCCCTTCATGGTCTCCCATGGTCATCTTTCTCCAAGGAACACCCTGCAGACGCTCCGCCTGGAGGACACCTCCCCACCTGCTGAGGCCACTCTGGAGCACCTGGGGCCTCCCTCTGAGCACAGGCGTGCTTGCCTAGCCTCTGCGGTTCCAGCCCCTGCAGGCAGTCCGTGTGGGGTTGTGATGTGGTTCTCCTCCTTGCACATAAGGGCCTGCTTCTCTGGAAATGTTTGACGTCCACATCTCCACTGGACCCACACTCATGACACAAGGTGGGCGGCCAGCCTTGCTCTCGTCCCTCTACCATGGACAGGACCAAGGCACAGAGAGGTTCTGCGATGTTCTTCTCATAGGCACTTGTTGCCATGGTGACAGAACTGGAACTGGACACCACGATTCCTTCAACTGACAGGGCACCAGCGAGAGGAACCCCCATGGATTGTGGGCCAAGACTCTGGGCACATCAGCAGTTCATGGTGTATCCGGCCTTATTCCCGAATTCAGAGTAACACAAGGGAGAGGCCCACTAGTCACAGAGGTCGGAGTTGAATCCCCAGGCCATTCGGCTCCATGTCATCCCAGGCCAGAGAGGGCTGCTCTCCAGCTGATGGAGAAGGACCGACTGTCAGCGCCTGGGGGGACCCACTGAAAAAGACTCGGTGGACATCGTCTGCTTCTGGAGGCCAGTCGTGGATGGGGCGGGGCCCATCTGCTGAATCTCCCTGTCGCACGTGGGGCTGTGCGAGTTGGAGGTGAACGCGTTCAGGGATTTTCCGAAAAGGGAGGCCCAGAGGGACTTCAGAGCTCTGTCAAAAAAAAGAGAAAAAAGGAAGGAAAGGTAGGGACCAAGGAACAGCCATGTGTTAGTTCTGTGGCCCCCAAATTGTGTCCTCCAGGAGGGATGAAAATCCAGCACACAAGACATTCTGAGGCACTTTAAGCGGGTGTCATCTTCCCGGGGGTGAAGCAGGCGCCAACCAATGGGATTAAGTTGCTCATCTTCCCCAGCACACACCACTGACCATCGCCGCAAGAGACATGGAGGAATCAGACCTCACGGGGGCCCCAGCAGCCCTCAAATGCACAGCAAAAGGCACCATGAAGCTGAACTAGCCGGAACACACTTCCATCAGCTGAAAAGCAATGAGATGGCACGAGTCTTTCACAGGATAGTCAGAGGCTCAAGCAGTGCGGTGGGAATGCAGGGGAGACGCTCCAGCCGCACCTCAGGCTGGACGGAGGAACTGCAGCGAGCGCCTGCTTCAAAGGGGCAGAGGGCCGGGAGCAGGTGCAGGCAAGAGTTGTCCCGGCTGTTGTATTTCCAAAGCAACACAGTGACATGGCCTCTACTTGCCCTTGTAGTCCCCAAGTCCACTCTGGGTGGAGTAGGAAGGTCACCTGAAGTTGCCATGCCTGACAAGTACCCACCTGTTATAATGGGAATTATAATATATTCCTTCTACATCTGCCAGGGCTGCTGGAAGTTTAAAGCAATGATGTTTGGTGAAGGTCCTTTGAAATGTACTCAGTGCTACAAAGTTGCAAAGAATTGTTACCAATTTTCTCTGTGTAGCTCCGTAAGAGGTCACCAGCTACCTGGCTGGAACCCGGCTTTGCTGTGTCAACTCCACTTGCCCTCCTTGGTAAGAGCTGGCCTCATTGCTTCTTTATCACAGAAAGCGTCTTTTGCCCAAGAGGAGCACAGGTTGGGCAAGGTTTAGCCCAAGCTAGTGTGATTTTACCAGCCAATAGGCATTTATAATTAACGTGCAATAACTCAATTATGCACATCTCTTTAGGTTTAATGATCCCAGTTCAGGTGAGATCATTAAGCACCCAAGTGGATGTTAAACACATATATTTGAGGTTTAACGACTGTGCAGCAGGTGCAGGATGGATTATAGGGCGGTTAAAGGGCATGGGGAAAGTTGTTAATATTGTGGGGTATTTAATTAATATTTTATACAAGCTACCCTTTGAGTCCTCTGAAATCTGCCCCGAACGTACCGCGGAGTGTGTTCCGGGAGCAGACGGGTAATTGGCGGGGTTGCTGCCGAAACCCGGCCCCGCTTAAGGACCACACGACACAACAGCCCTCTAATTAGCGTGAGGAATGACGACAGCCCAGAGCACGCGGCTCCCGCCCCAGTGACAGCTGCGGCACATAACGGCGCTGATGAAAGATTTCGCAATTAAAGATTCTGCAACGAAGATGGATGGAATATTGCCTTAAATTAATGCGAGGCGGGTTACCGGAGACAAGTTCTTGTGGAGCAAGTCCCCCTCCGTCACCATGTCTCTCACCTCCATCTGCCCCGGGGCCGCGGGGCCTGGCCACTGTCCGGGAGACCCCAGGGGCCCGACTGTACGTTCTCGGTCCTTCTTTTTCTGCCTGACCCTGGCTTTTCTTCCTTTTGGCCACTTTCTATTCTCTCTCTCTCCCTCTGTCTCTCTCTGTGTCAAAATAAAGTGGTTCCAACTCAGGGCCACCATTCTGTCTCCCACACTCAGCCCCTCACTTGGTTCCCTTACTCTACACAGAGGGGCTGTTGAAATCACAGAGCAGCCTTGGAGCACACAGATTAGCAACATCCAGGGTTTCCTCTTCATTGAACCTTCCTTATTATGAGAATGCTTGTTTTCGTTGTCATAATTCCACCATTCATTCTCTCAGTCGAGGTTTAATGTCCACTATGAGCCAAACACCGCTCTCGATGCTGTGGACACAGCGGGACTGAAACAGGCAAGGCCTCTCACTCCCTGAAGCTGATACTCCAGCGGAGAGGCAGGAGGCCACGGAAGCAGGGGCCGGCGAGGGTGCTGGCGCTTGCACTCCGGGGGAGGTGGCAGAGAGTAAACAGGAGCCAAAGATGTAGCGACAGCGGCAAGAAGTCCTGTGAAGAAAATAGGGTCAGGACAGAGTGCCAGGAGCTGGGCACAGCTGCCCCTCTTCCAGCCCTGCACTCACTGCCCCTCTCTGCCGGCCCTGCCCTGGGGTCTCCGGGGGGACGAGGGGTGAGTGGGGCGCAACCCACCTTCCAGGACAGGCTTTCTGTTTTGTGTTAGCACCGACAGTTCGGGCGCATCCGCCAGGCCCACGAGAATGTTTGAGAGTGCCATGCTGCACTGTCCTCCTCTCCAAGGGCACTCGGCAACGCCGTGCATGCCCTGTGCTTCGGGGAGCTGTGCGGAGTGAACGGATGAGTGTCTGCATGCTCCGGTCGTGGGACTGAAGGGTGTCATGAAGGCAACGGTGTCGGCTGCACTGTGTTCGGGAGTCTGCGGAACAGCAGCGGCTCCCACACTGTGGGACATGGATTCCACCCCTGCCTCGGCCTGCAATTCTTACTCTGTGACTGTGAGCATGCCTTTAATGTCTTGAACCTCAATTTTTCTACCTGTAGAAGGGGCTTACAAGGGTTGCTAAGTACAGCTCTGCCTAAAGGGAAGTACTTCACACCCTCGAGAGCTCTACACACAGCTGGGGACACCGTGTGTGCTGGCTCACCATCGTCAGCTGAGCACAGTGGACTCTGCTGAAGGAAGTCACCGTTAAATGGGCTGCTGGACAGAGGGGGCAGAAATCCCGCTTGGTGGGGTGTGCAATAAGCGGGGCGCAGCAGAGGGAGACCCTGTGGCAGAAAATCAGTTAGATTTGCTGCTAATCAGTGCTTTTCCTCCAGGCCGTCTGCTGCCTTGCCCAGACTGAATTCCTCACACAGCCCTGTGAAAGGCCTGTCACAGTCACCAGGGCCATTGGTGGGGGACGTCTGCAGAGAGCAGCTAGCATGCCAATAATTCACAATTAAGTGCCAGCGTGCACATGGCTGGGGACCAACTCCAGATGCTTCGTTTCCCCTGAAGCCCGGCTGTTCAGAGCCAAGGGAGCCCAACCCATGTGGGGATGGACACGGAGGGACGACCGGGGGCAGACTTGGGACAGGGAGCTTGGGACGGGGAGCCTGTGGCGGCCCCTCGCTGCAGCCCCACCCACCAGCAGGCAGGCCGAGAAGTTTATGGGGACCCAGACTGGCGAGGAAAGAACTCGCTTCCAGCCAGGGGTCTGCGGCTGAGAGAGTCTCTGATCGACCTGAGCAATGGGGGTTTCCTACCACCCAGGGACATACTTTTCCGAAATGGGACAGCTTCCCACATTGATGTCGGCGTTTCAAGGGCCCAGTGGTCCAGCCTGGGAACCTGTCCAAAGTCACGGTCAGGTGTGTGCTGTGCAGGACAACAGACCCGGAGGCCACAGCCTCCCGTTATCACTGCCGGTGGGACCTGTGTTTGCACACAGCGCCAGGACAGCTGAACATGAGGGGAGCCATGAGGTCCCTAAGTTAGTGTAACCCTTGTGACCCCCAAAGCACTGGACAGGACACTGTATCGTAGGCTAATTTTTGTTCACTGGTAATTCACTGCCCTCTGTTCTGGGCACAGCACAGCAGGACCTGGGGAGCATCATGCTCAGTGAAACAAGCCAGTCAGAGGAAGAAAAACACCATGTGACCTCACAAGTGTGTGGAATCTAACGAGCAGAATGAACTGATGAGCAAAACGGAAACAGAGGCACAGACACACAGAACAGACTGACAGCTGTCAGAGGGGGAAGGAGGTGAAGGCATCAGCCACAGAGCCGACATGCTCGACCCACAGACACAGACAGCCATGTGGGGATGGACTGAGGGAGGGGGCAGGCAAAGGGGAGAAATGGGGACAACTGTCGAAGTGTCAACGATAAAAGTAGAAAAGCCAAGGGTGCTGTCAGAGAGCTGAGGGCCTGCTCCCTCTCGAGTCTCTGGTCCCCACACCTATGGTCCTGGGAACTGGCCCCTGCTCAGGCTGTGTCCGCCGTGTGTGCATCTGGGACTCCCACCTTTGCCCCTTGTTACCTTCTCACGGACCTCTGACGCTGGACACTCATTTTCTTCCTGTGCCTCGCTGCCCACTTGCCTCTCGGACTGAGTCCGACATTGCCTACCGATTCTCAGTCTTCTCCCTGCGGAATCCTGGATCTGATCCTGGATGGAGCTGATGCCACATTCTGACAGGATTATTCCTCAAAAACTTAGCTTCATCAGCGATAGTCGGAAGGGCTGGATCTGAGCACCAGGTGGCTACACGCTCCTCCAAGTCACTCATTCCCTGTGCTGTCCAGGGCGGACATGGGTGGCCCCCACTTTGTCCTGGTTATCCCTGCCCCTTGCTTTCCTGAGAAGTCACGCAGAGAGCATCCCGAGTCTCTCTTGGTCCCAGCCAGCTGGGTGTTTTATACACCATGCACTCGAGTCTCCTCTTGGGACAGGGAAGCATCTCTAACCTGCTACCGGAGCACCCATAACCATGAAGACGCAGACACGGCGCGCAGACGTGAGGGTGTCTGCTCAGCTGTTTGTCTCAGTTATGCAGAAGGAGGGGGTCCCGAGACAGCTCAGGAAATGCACATACAAGACAGAAACACCTATTAATGGTGGGGCAGGTTACACCTGAGCCACCTGCTCGAACCAATGGGCTCTGACTGGGAGCTTTGCTTTCACATGTGGTTGGTGGATAGTCAGGCAGAGTGGCCGAGGGACCACACAGCCTGCTGATTTAGGACTGGGTGGCCCTCGGCCTACAGTTCCCTCCAGCAGGGGCCTCTAGGTCGCCACTGATGTGAGTGAGTGACTCGAACTCTGAGGCATCACCGCATGTCATACCTTTGGCAGTGAGTGTTCCTGTGACTCTAATCCCACAGACAGGGAAAGGGAGCATCAGGCCTGCGTGGAAACCTGCGTGCTTGTGGGCAAGTCGAGGGTGCTGTCTGCGTCCCCTCCACAGACATCAGAGAGCCATCCTCCAGTTGCTGCGACATGGGAAGTGCACACATATCCTCAGGTTCGCCTTGTCCTCTCGAACCCTGGTTGTCTGGGTTCTTGCTGCTCAGGACATGGTGAATGGCAGGATTCAGTGACATCGCCTGGGGGCTCACGAAACACTTGGCCCACGGGATGTAACTGAGACCCGCTGAGGGAGAGCAGGAGGATTCGGATGCGGGTACATTGGGCAGAAAGGGAACATGGGAGGTGCCTGAGTAGAGTCACACTCTACCCCGTTCATAACTGTCTTCCCCGAGCGATCTGTGACGCCTCATGCACATTCCCTCGGAGCGGAAGTGCCAGGAAGGGGCAGCACCTGGGTTGCCCGGGGTCCAGCCTCTTCCCCTGGGGCCAGGGTCCCCCTTTCCAGAAGCTGGCGTGGACTGGGAGGGGTCGGTGTGTGTCTTGCTCCAGTTTCTGTTCTGCTGGGAAAAGGGTGCAGTGTTGTGATGTCTTTGGCTTTCACGTCTAGCCCCCTGCTAAGGTGACAAGGCCCAGGGGAAGCTGGGGGAGCAAAGGGTGAAGCTCCAGGGTAAGAGGAGGTGAGTGTACAGATGCAGACTCACTCTTGGGCTGGAGTCTGTGGAGAAGTTGCGGCGGGGACAGGAAGATGGGCATCAGCGTGACACTCAGGCAACATTTCTTCTTCAGCAAACGTGTCCTTTCCAAGGTTGGACCCACGCCCGTCTGTCTGAGACCGCAAATGTGGCTGCCGCACGTGTGCCCGATCGCAGCCGCACTGACCTTCGCCCGGGATCCAAGGCACTCGGGGATGCTCCGCCAGCAGCGGCCCCGGTTTGGACAAACCGCGTGTCACTCTGCCCAGCTGTCCTGAAGCCACAGGGTCTGATCAGAAATGCCGGCTCTCGTTAGAAGACCTAAGTCACTAGAAATGAATCTATTAAAGTATGAGATCTGAATCTCATAAAGTCAAGCAAGGCCTGGGTGGTCATTAATTGGAAACTTGGAAGTTTTGAGCTTGGGCAGGTGTTGGAGCAAGTTTTCTCTTCAGCCCACAGAGGCTGGGAGGGGGCAAGGGACCATCACTGGGTGGTGGTGTGGTGGTGTCCTCAGCTTGTTTCTGGTTGTTCCAGAGGGTGGCTCTGAACCTCCCGGGGACATGTGTTGCTGTGCTTGAGTCAGGAATCAAAGAGGAGTTCACATTCACCTGTCAGCTCTGAGGCTGTCAGGTGGTCCCACCCAGGTGGAAACTCAGGTGGGACTGAGTGTTCTTGTGTTGGGTGGCCAGCTCCTGACATGCAAGACCCACTTCTGGCCATGGCAGCAGGTCCTTTGCAGCAGAGCCAGCCTCTCCACGGCTCACTGCTTTCTCCCTGCTTTGTAAAGCTCCTTCCTTCTTTCCTTTTCTGCTTTCCAGCCCAACCCAACCCAAAGACTTTTCTCATCAGCTAGAGCCCCCCCCGTCCCCCCCAGCACAAGCCCTGCTCCCCAGGCCCGGGGTGGGGGCCGGGCATGTGGGTGTGATCCGCAGACGCCCCAGATGGGAGCAGCGCTCACTCCTGCACACGCCGTCTAGCTGAGAACAGCTTGAGAAAATCGGATCCGAGAAAAGGAGGAGGGATGGGAAGGAGGTGAGAAAACGGGAGGGATGGGAGAAAGATGGGGTGGTGGGGAGGGTCTACTTTAGGGAAAGTGGGACGAACCCTCCAGGAGCACAAAAGCTTCCATGCGAGAGTGCCCCTGAGGACTGGGTGCCCGCATGCTGCTCCGCGGGGCTTCCTGCTCTTCACGTCAGTGAAAGAACAAGCCCCACAGAGCTGAGTGGGAGGGGCGGAGGGATGGCTCCGTCGGCCTGCTCGGGGCACCGTGCGTGTTGTGAGGACAGCGTGCAGCGCAGGGCGCCGCAGAATCGTGCCCGAGCCTCATGTACTAGCACAGCCCCAAGGAAGAACGCATTTTGGGGGCCAAACACCTCAACATGCTAGGAGCAAGCTATCCTAACACTACACACGTTCAGCTGCGTGACATTCGGGTCTCCACAGCCACTCAGGATTTCCCACAACCTGTCCTTTCTTGAGAGTGGGTTTGACTTGGTGATCTTTTGGCCAGAAGCTGAGCAATAGCTCAGCGACTAGACTGAAAATTAGCTCATCCCTGAGGGCACAGGACAAGCAGTCACCAAAGCACGATACTGTGTCCTATCCACTGTGGGAAGGACACCAGCTTTGGTCTAGCTCTACCAATGACCATCAGTGTGGCCTGGCTTTCTGCCTGCCATCCGGGTGAAGGCTGGACCACGCTCTTTGTCACGGGGAGCAAGCCCGTCCTGGTGGAACAGGACGGTCCAATCACGTCTGGACGTGGAGATGGGCCCCGCGAACATTGAAAGAGTTCCAAGTACTTGCACGACCCTGTCCAGGCTCTGGGGGCACAACCACATGGAGGACTTGGAGTCTGACCCTGCCGCTCCTGGACCCCGTGGTCAGGGAGGGGCCACACTCCCTTTCCAACAGCCACCCTGCCCGCTCCACCCTGTGTCGCTGAGCCCCCTAGCCAAGCCCATGCAAACAAATGCTGGCCAGCTGCCGCATGTGGATGCCATCAGCGCATTCCTGATGGTGGTTTGGCTCGGACTGTGGGGCAAACGATCTGAGTTTAGATGGTCATACAGCACTGTAATCGTAAATCCGACCGGCAACCCCAGGACTCACCATTCATGACGCAGTGTCTCTGGTTAGGAAAGCCACAGCTTGTGTTGGGCTCGTTTTAATGGCCTGTTCAAGCAACAGCATCAGGCAGGGTCTTTTTCTTCCCCTTTCAAGCCAAGCGTGGTTTCTGTGGAGTGCACTCCAAACAGCCCCAGCCATCCAGGCCTTGGACACTCACAGGATCGTTCAACCTTCAGCTGCCTGTCTGTTATTTATGCCAAACCACTCTGTTCGGACGGAAGTGTCAGGCAAAGGCGGGCAGGCAGCTGGGTACACCACCACACAAATGAAACGCGTCTCCGTCCTGTGTGGGTGGGGATGTCTATCGTGGGCGATGGTGTTGTCTGCAAACTGTTTCCACAGGCCATGGTCGGAGGGCGCGATGCCCAGAGCCCGCATTTCACTTGAGCGAGGATGGGGGACCTGCTGGGCCTGCTTCTCGTAGGTCAGCGGTTCTCTATCGCAGACAGGGTGCCCCCCAGCAGACACTCGGCAGAGTCTGGAGGTGTTTCCAGCTGCCCGGACTGGAGGGGACAGAGAAGGTGTTGTTGTGTTACTGGTCTCCAGTGGGCAGAGGCCTGGGATGCTGCCCAACATTCTCTAACACACAGAGCCCACCCCCAACAGAGGATTATTTGGCTCAAAAATGTCAACATTGGTGAGGTTGAGAAAACTTGTCTTCGATGCTTGGGGGCAGGGTAGGAGGTCTGGTGTGGGAGGAACCGGGTCCTGTGTTGCACATCTGGTGTCTCTCTTACAGAGCTGGAGGACAAACCTTGGTTGAAACTGGTGTGAACTGCAGAATAACAGAAATATCTTGGGTGCAGCTGCTTCTCCTGGTGGGAGGGCTACAGGAGGTGAATGCATCCGTGTTCTTCCTCGCACGCCTGCCCCTGTTACGTGAGGCCTGAGACAGCCTGTGGGGTTGGACTGTGTGCTCACCGTCTGGCTCTGTAGCAGCTCTATGAGCGAGATTGGGGGTCCCAAACTGGGGGCTGACAGCCCATCCGGCTCGCCAGGCTTTGCTTTTCTCTAGCTTTCCATGGTATATAATTGACATAGGCCATTTTGTGAGTTTAAGGGGTAAAATGGAAGGTTTGACACATGCAGTTTTTGTGAGTCAGTGGCCACAGCAGGGCCGGTGAACACCTTCACCCTCTCCCATGACCACCTTTTCTGGTGGCAAGAACACTTGAGGTCTCCTGTCTCAGTGACTTCTGTGCACGCAGTGCAAGGCTGTGACCTGGTCACCAGGCCGCGCGTCAAGTCCCCGGAGCCCCCTCGTCTTCCACCTGCCAGCCCGTTCCCATCAACCAGCCCCGCGCCCCCCGCCTGCCCACCACTGGCGCACTCTCCATGTCCGAGTGAGGTGTCTGTAGATCCCGCACGTGAACGAGATCATATGATGTTTGTCTTTCTGTGACTTCGTGTGACTTGTTTCGCTCACACAGCATGCCCTGCAGGTCTAGCCACGTTGTCATAGACAGGATTTCTGTTGTTAGCATGGCTGAATGGCACCACACTGTTGATTGCCATGCAGGGCAGACGCTGAGGCTGCTCTGTGCCTTGGCCGCTGTGCATGATGCCGCCGTGAACGTGGGGTGCAGACATTTCCTTGAGATCCTAGTTTTTTTCCTGGGGATGAATGCCCAGAGGTAGGATTGCTGGATCCTGCAGTAGTTCCAGCTTTAACGTTTGGAGGGAGCTTCAGCACAGTCAAAGAAATCATCAGCAAAATGGATGGGAGAGAATTTTTGCAAACCACCGATATGACAAGAAACTCATACAATTAAATAAAAAAAAATCTGGTTAAAAATGGGCAAAGGACCTGAACAGACATTTTTCCAAAGAAGACATACAAATCGCCAGCAAGCATGTGAGAAGAGGCTCAACATCACTCATCGTCAGAAAAATGCAAATGAAAACCGCGATGAGGCACCACCTCCCACCTGCCGGAGACAGGTGCCAGTGTCACCTGGTCTGCTCGAGGGCCCGCGGCAGCAGGTGCTCCGACCCAGTCTGAGGGATAAACAAGCTAATAGTGAGAACACCGCACTGTACTCAGGCCCTTTGAGAGGTGAGAGGGATAAAGTCACTGCCCTGAGGAGGTGACATTCTTGTGTGGCATTTCAGCTGACGACCGTGATGAAGTGTGATGAGCTTGTACAGAGGGAACATGAGCATTTTGTGGGGACATGGAGCGAGGGCTGGAGCCTTTCTCTCTTTCTGCCACTGGTCCAGAGGGAGGCAACCTGAGGGGGCGTCTCCCCGGCTGGCCCCTGTCCCCCATCCCCCTCTCCCCGGCTGTATTTCTCCCCCCACAATCAGCTCCACCAAACATGACCTCAGCCATGTTTTGAACAAGCCAAGAAGAGGCGTTTTCCCGCCCCGTCGGCCTCTCCTTCGCCAAAATCATTCATTCTAAGCTCTGACACCCTTGGTCAGAAATAGCTCCGAACCTCATGGGGAAGCGAGGGAAGCAGACAGCCTGGCCACAGTCTCAGGAAAGATATTAATAGTCTGCCTCCTGGGTGGCTCCTTCCTTAATCCCTCTCCCACCGCCTGCGCCCCACATCGGCCCACCACCAAAACAAATGTTTCCCAAGAATCTCTGACAAGAAATTGGAAAGGAAATCAAAGTCTGGACATAGGGTCAATGAAAAAGGCTACAGCTGCCACTTATGTGTGTCTTGGGCAGTAAACGGCGCTTCTTTCCGTTATGTACAGTCTCCGGGAAGGCGAGGCCCTAGCTGCAGACAAAGCCCCACGCTCGGTAGCCGGCAGCTGCTGGGGAGGCAGGAGAGAGTTAACTCTTTGTCTTCCTCTCCCCCCCCCCCAGGGCAGCTTTGGGGGCAGGAGGCGGGCCGTTCGCCCTCCAGCTCGCTCTGCATTGCATCCAGGTGGCCCGATGTGTGAGCAGACGAAGGACTGAAATCTCCGAGGAAGTCCCCCGGCTGAGCCAGATCACACCGCCTCCCTGTGACCCGGCGCACCCAGGGCTATCTGTCAGCTTGTCCTCACGGCGACTTTTCACCCTGTGCTCGGTGGCTGCTGCTCCAGGGAAACAGAAAAAGAGCCAGGGCCTGGAAGGAGGGGCCTGGGGAGGAAGGAAGCCGGATGAAATATTGCCCCTCCTTCCAGGTCCCTGCCAGGCAGGTCCCCGTGCAGACTGAGCATGTCCCTCACTCTCTGAGAACCTGGCCCTCGGAGGGGTCCCGCCAAGGCCCAGGGCCTGGTCCCCCAACAAAGGCCAGGTCTCCCAGAGTCCACTGAGGAGGGACATCTCCCCAGTTGTCAGCTCTTTCCACAAAACTTGTGTGTCCTGTGCCTAGGTTCTTGCTGAGCTGGGAGACACCACCAGCCCCCCCGCTTTGTCCCCAGACTTTGCTTTCTCTGGGCGGGAGCAGGGCCTGGGCCTGCTGAGAGAAGGGGGCCCAAATGGACACTCCGTGGGCATCTTCACAGTGCTGGACACTCAGAGGCAGGGCTTGGGCTGGTGGCAGGGCCATGTGGAGACTTCAGATGGAGACAGAAATCAGCCACCCATCCCCCAGATGCACCGAGTTGAACCACATGAAGTGACTTTTTTCTTTTGAGGTAAAAAATAATCAAATATGGGCAATTCCATACAGTTCAAACTAATTCAAAATCTAAATAGCACCTCACATAATACATTTGAGAATGATCAAATATCACCTTTGTTTTCAGAGAAGTGGATCTGGGGCCTGCTTTGCTGGTGCCCGAGCCTGGGATTTGGCTGCCTCGGGGTGACTCGGCGCTCGTGGCCCATTTCTACACTAAAATAGTTTAAAAAACTGAAGCCACTTAGCACATTTTTTTTAAAACAGACCTCCCATTTTTTTCCTGAAAGATTTTGACATGTTAACTTTCAAAAACAGATTATTTTAAGCAGTGTTGTGTGCCACTCAGGATGTTGCCGAACGTCCAGATGCCGAGGAGCCGGCGCCGAAGGAGCGGGGTGCTCGGCTCTTGGGGCTTCTCCTGACCCGGAACCTCACCCAGGACAGCCCACGGTGGCCAGCCACCATGTATCCGCCCCGTGTCTCACACCCGTCCGGTTTCTCACGACCTGGACAGTCTTCAGGAGGATGGGTTTGGTATTTTGCAGAATCTACACAGGAGTTTGTATATTTTAAAAATTTATTTAATGTCACAAACATTTAAGTTATCATCTGTTTTTTTTTTCATTCAGAACTGTCACTGTTAGTGACTGTGTAATAGTCAACTGGTAACCGTCACATTAAGTGTTTCTTCCGAAGATGATCAGATGGTTTTCTCACTGGCAGAGGGTCACCACGGAAGGGACAGCATCTGTGGGGAAGTATCTACCTGATGGACACATCCTGGAGGTGATACCGTGGTCTGCTGTCTGACGTCTGTCCAGGGCAGTGCGTCTGTCCGGGTGGGTGCATGCACAGAACGACATCATTGGGACGTGTTGCCTGCACTCCAGACCCTACACACCTGCCCACGCTGCTGGCTGCTTCCCTGCTGGCTGGCATGCCAGCTGTCAGGCAGAACTGCACGGGGACCGCTAGGGTGAAGGGGAGGACGGCAGTGGCCCCCCATCCCTGTGGGGCCACATAGTCTTTGTCAGGAGAGCCCCTCATCCGCTGTACAGAAGTGATTTCCCCAGGACTGGAGGTCCCTCCGAGATGCGGGTCCATGCCTAAGTTAAAGGCTGGCGACCGTGGTTCCAGAACAGCGCCGCCCGTTCGGGTTCGCATCGCCACCCGTGCACCCATTTCCTCACCTCACGGTGATCTAAGGTCCCCCTCACTTTGCCAAGTTCACACCCACATCATCACCTTGGCTGCTCTCCTCTCACCACCACTTTCTCTTGCCCGGACTGTCTGGTTTTTCATGGACTCCGCCCCCTCCCTCCATCTGGGCTTCCTTTTCCAGTCCATGCCTTCTCCATGTGTCTGTGTGTGTGTATACGTCCATCCGTCCATCTGCCGTCCATCCGTCCATCTGCCATCCATCCATCCACCTGTCCATCCATCCATCCACCAGCCATCCATCTTTCCAGCCCACTCACACGCACATGTACACGCACCCCCTTGCCATGGCTGCTGTGCTGCTGCTCCCTGCCCACTGCAGCTCAGCTGCTCAACGTGCCTTCTGCGTGACCTTGGGCAAATGCCCTAACCTGTCCTGTGCTACTTTCTAGGGCAGCAATTCAATGAACAGAGAAAAAAATTATTAGAGCTGAAACAAAGCATACCGGTCCTATTAATAAAGAAGCTTGACTCCCGTATCACAGGAAAACATGCTTTTAAACTGGCTCACAAAGCAAAGCCAGCTCTGCGTGGTGCCCATGCGACACACCTAATGCCAGGCCCTATCCTAAACCTAACTATAACCCCTGACCCTGACCCCTGACCCTAACCCAACTCTGGGCAGGGTGGCAAGCTGGGGAGGAAAGCAGCACGCCTTGTGCTGGGCGAAGGCAGACACACCAGAAGCCAGGTCCTTCTTGCTGATGGGCAGGATTCGGGGCAAGGAGAGACGAACAAGATGACGATGAAAACTTTGCAGAGGCAAAGGCCGCAACCTGAAGCAAAGCTGGGATGGAGACTTTCTGCCCACGGTCCTCCTCCCCAGGCAGAAATGACAGGAAACGCAAGGAGACGAAGCATACAAGTCCCAGGGGACTTGGGCACACTACACGCATCCTGACAAAGCCGAACACGCAGTGAGGAGACAGGGCCTCAGCAACATCATCACTGAGGTGGGCCTGTTCGCACCCCGAAAACAGAGTCGGTCTCACACTCTGACGCACGTCGAACGTTTATGAAAGTTTATCAGGTCCCTGCACGGTGGGGCTCCATGAAACAGTCAATAAATTACACGAGCAGCAACAACACAAAAACTTCTGATTGTCATGCAAAAATGGATTTAAATGAGGAAATCCAAACTAATACCATAGACATTGCAAAAAATAGTGATTAAAAACATCACAGATCAGGGGTATCTTTAATCTATGCAATTAAAGAAGTGATCAGAGGAAGTTTTATAGTCTTAAATATATATCCATAAAAACGAACAATGAAAACACAGCAGATAACCACTTAACCCCAACATCTGGAAAAACAGAATGATTCAGTTAGCTAAGGGAACAAGAGAGGAAATGATTAAGAATAATACAAGTAACTAATGAAGTAGAAGACAGAAAAATAACCATACCAGTAAGTAATTATTTGATTATAAAATAAACAAAATAAGCAACCACGAACTAATTGATGCAGGAGAAAAGCTAAGATGACTTACGGGGAGCGGGTGGGAGGAAAAGCGCAGACACGCAGGGTAAGAAATGACAAAGGAGAATGGCCGCTGGAGCTGGAGATTGCAACAACGCAGACGTGGGCCATTTTCTAGAAAAACATGCTTTGCCAAAAGTGACTCCATAAAACAGACCAATTTTTATACAAGAAATGGAGAAAGTACCTTACTTCCCACTCCCTATGTCTCAAAAGCAAAGCAAAACAAAACAAAACAAACAAACACACACATACAAAACAGCCCAGCCGGTGAAAATGATCTCACTGGGGAATTCTATGGAAATGTCAAAGTCCAGCCCATCCTATTTGTATAAAAGCACCGAGAAAGAAAGAAGTCTTCCAAGTCCCTCTGACAGAAAGAATGCAACATGAATAACAAAGCGTGATTTTAAAATTCCCTTCCTTACATTGACAGACAAATCTCACTTGTGAGTATTGGTACAATGGTCCTAAATGGATGCTGCCACCATGCCCCACAGCACAGCGAGACAACAACACCTTGGGACCAAGCAGAGTTTCTACCAGAAAGGCGAGACACATTAACATCGGGACGTCCATCGGGACGTGTCACCACATTCTCAGACCACGGAGGAAAGTCCTGTGTTCATTCTCACACATGTTGAAAATCATCTGCAAAATTTAACTCCTATTCTCAGTACAAAGTCAGGGTGGAAGCCATTGATGGATGTTTTCTTAATACGAAAATGTTTATGACTCACCCAAAAGCTGGCCTCTATTCAATGGAAAAACACTGAACTCTTCTCTCTGAAGTCTGGCACAGGGCCACAGCGGCCACTTTGTCATCATTCACTGCAGAACTGGAGTTTTTAGGTCACGGGCTCTGATGAAAATACAAAATTAGAGGCATAGGAATTAGAAAGGATGCATTAAAAATACCTCTATTTGCAGATGATACAACATGGCTGTATATCTTGAAAACCTACAGTGACTTGTAGAAAGACAATGCAAATAATTTTAAAATTATTTAAAATTAGCATAGGTGAAGAACATTAAATTAAACTAAAATAATGAGTCTTCACACAGCACATTAACTGAGTGAAGGACAAAAGTGTTTTTTCAATTGATGCAGAAGAGGCATTTGACAAGATTCAACACTCCTTCATCATAAAAAAAAGTCAACAAACTAAGAATAGAAGAAACTACCCCACCTTCATGGAGGCTACCCAGAAAAAGCCCCCACTTAACATCGCCCTCGTGGAGAAAGACAGGCCTTTCCTCCGGGGTCAGAACCCAGATGAGGGTTCCCTCTCTAGTCACTCCTGTTTGATGTAGTGCTGAACATTCTAGCCAGAGCAATTAGGGAAGAAAAATAAATAAACGGCATCCAAACTGAAAGGGAGATGTAAGCTTATCTCTGCAGATGATGTAATGTTACATGGACAAAATCCTAAAGATTCCACAAAAACACTCAAAACTGTTAGAACTGATAAACAAATTCAGCAAATTTGCAGGATACAAAATTGTATCACAAAAAGCAGGTGTATTCTTATACATGAAGAATAAACAATCAGGAAAGGAAATTAAGAACAGAGTTTCATTTACAAGAGCAACAAAAAGAATAAAATATGTAGAAATAAACTTAACCAAGGAGGTGAAAGATTTATACACTGAAAACTACAAAATGTCACTAAAAGAAATGTAAAAAGACACAAATTCATGGACAGATAATACTGTTAAGATGCTGAAATGATTCAGAGAGGTCGACTTCTGTAGGGCAATCCCTACCAAAATCCTAGTGGCATTTTTTGCGGGACTGGGAAAAAATCATCCTGAAATTCATATGAAATTTCCAAGGATCCCAAAGAGTAAAAACAATTTTGAGATAGAAGAACAAAGTTAGAATACTCATGCTTCCTGAGTTCAAAACATGTTACAAAGCTGCCATACTCAAAGGGATGTGGTACTACCATAAAGAGACACACAGGCCGATGGACATCCGCCCTCTTCAGTGAGGTGCCAAGGCCACTTCTCTGGGACAGGACAGTCTTCCCAACACATGGTGCTGGGAAAACTGGGTGTTCCCAGTTTGCAAAAGAGTGATGTCGCACCCTTATTTTATAGCACATACAAAAATTAACTCAAAATGCACAAAGATGCAAACAGAAGACTCAGAACAATAAAACTCCTACAATAAAACAGGAGAAAAGCTTAGTAACATTTGATTTGGCAAATTTCTTGAATATGACACCAAAAATAGAGGCAATGAAGGCAAAAATGGACAAGAGACCACATCCAACTTAGATACATTATTTCTTTGAGAACACACTCAACAGAGTGAAGACGCCACCCACAGAATGGAGGAAGATATTTGCAAATCCTATATCTGACAAGGGGTTCGTATCCAGAACATACAGGTAATTCAACAAGAAAAATAAAATATTGAAAAATGGGCCAAGGCCTTGAATAGACAATTCTCCAAAGATGAAATGCAAATGGCCAACAAGCAGAGGAAAAGATCAGCATCAGTAATCATCAGAGAAATGCAAAGTAAAACCATAAAGACATATCGCTTAGCCACATTAGGGAGGCTATTCTAGAGAGAACATGACACAGCACAACACAACAAAAATGAACACAGAAGATAACAAGTGTTGGCAGGGCTGCGAAGAGGCTGGAACCCGTGGGCACTGTGGGTGGGATTTCAAAATGGAGCAGCTGCTATGGCAACAGTACGGTGGTTCCTCACAAAATTTCAGCTAGCCTTGGTATGATCCAGCAGTCCCACCTCTGGGTGTATATCCCCGCCTCCCATGGAAAGCGGTGTCTTGAAAAGACACTTGCATGCACATGTTCACAGCAGCACTACTCACAGCAGCCGGGAGGCGGAAGCGACACGGATGCCCACGGCAGGTGGTGGGTGAACACAGGTGACATGCACACACATGGGCCTGAGAGGGAAGGAAGACCCATCACAGGCACAGCACGCATGAACTGTGGGGACATCGGAAGTGGGATGAGCCGGTCACTGGTGGGTGAGCACCCAGTGACCCCACTGCAGTCAGCCCTGCAGCAAGACAGGGGTTGGCAGGGAGCAGGACCTAGGAGGGGGTGGGGGGCTGTGCGTGGCATGGAGCCCCCATTCTGCAGGATGAAAGGGCCTAGCCCTCAGTTTCTCCACAGTGTCCCCACTGAGCTGTACACAGAAAAGGGGGGCGAAGGTCAGTTTATGTTTTGCTGCATTGGAATACTAATGGTCTTCATCTAAACATAATAACACATCAGAAGATTTAACAGAAGAACAAGGAAAAAAAACCCACGAAATACCAAGAGTAAACTTAACAGGAAATGTTCAGACCCGTGTGAGGGGACGTTTCCCAAAAATGCTCCCAGAGGACCCGGAGCAGCAGCGCAGGGATGAGGGATCCCACGCGTTCATTCCCACGGCAACTGAATGGCACGAGCGTGATGCTTCTCCCCAAGTCACAGGGGAAACACAGCCCAACAAAAACAATGGCACTTTTTTTGAAGCAAGATGAGTTGATTCTACGTCTAATATGGAACAAAAAATCAGCAACGATGACCCAGAACAGCACGCGAGGGGGGCCAGTGTTCAAGGGCGCACCCCAGCAGACAGGATGCACCCCAGAGACCCCTGCATCCCCAAATGGAGCCGGCAGGGCACAGACACGCGTGGACCAGGTGACTGAGCAACGAAGAGGGTCTGGACATAGGTCCCAGAATTTGGTAAATGGCGAAGGTCGTGCACAAGATCCAGGCGGGAAAATGAGCCCTTGATACACGGCATGGGGACAACCAGATGCCATTCAGTAACAGGTAAAGGTGGCGAACTGCACACTGTCCATCAGCCTGAACCCCAAATGAGGCAGAGACGTCACCTGAACAAGGGATTGGGAAGCACAGGTGAACTCCCTCGACAACAGGACCGGAGGCAGCTCTCCTGAATGTGACCCAGCGCCCGTGACACTCTGTGGCCGTGGGCATGCTGGGGGCCCACATGTTAGATTCTGGATGTGCTCTCCACTCCTGGACCCTGGGTCCCTGGAGAAATGGCCAATGCCAGGCCTCGGCCAGGGGTTGCACAGTGTGGACGTGCTGTTTTTGGGGGAAAGGGGAAAGAAAGAGGTACTCAGAGGGGCTGAGTCCAAAATCACTGAGGTCACCTGGAGCCTGCTCCCACCTGCTCCCCACCTGGGCCAAACCTGGGAAAATCCAAATATAAAAAGAATAATGACCCTAATCGACCACAAATGATTGATTGTAAGATAATAAATGAGAATCTATGAGCCCATTGGGACCCCCCTACTCCGTCCAGCACCCCCTTTCTCCACATGACAGCAAGGAAGATTGATTTAAATGTTACCTTTCTCCCTAAAACTCGACGATTTAGTTCCCTTTGCTACTGTCGCAGGGATCTCTGTGCCTGAGCGACCTGGGTCTGCTGCCCCTGTCGCTGCTCCTGCATCTCACCTGTCCACCCCCTGCTTGGTGCGTCCTTGCCCACCATGCCCTGCACAGCCCGAGGGTCCCCGGCCTCATGCTTGTCCTCTGTGGCACTTATAACAATCTCCAATTATCTGCTCTCTCTCTGTTTTCATGTTACCTGTCTCTCCCTGGAGAACATAAATTCCAAAAGGGCAGGGAAGTCTGTGCCTTTTGCTGTCCCGTGCCAGCCCCCAGCAGAGAGCCTGTCCAGAGCCTGGCCAGAGGGACGCTTCTGAATCAGCTCATGTGCATGAAGGAATGAAGTGACCCTTCCCACCTCCAGGCCCCGTCTTTCCATGGTGGGTTTCTGATTCTTTTCCTTTCTGTTTTGCTAAATTCCACCTGCCACAGCTGCCCTGCCGGTGGCCCACACACCTCATGGCCTCCCACAGAGTGGTCTGTGACGTTCCCATGGACTGTCATGGTGTCCTTCTGGGAGGGTCCGAGCCCACTGAACCCTTAACGGAGAAGGGGACTGAAGCCTGCTGTCCTGTACAAATGGCCCCCAGTCATAGCTCATTACTGTCACGCTTGGAAGGGCAACCCAGACCTCTACACTGGCCTGCTCGGGGACTCGGCAGAACCTCTCCCTTCTCTCCATTGGTTTGTCCCTCGGTCCCCAGCCCCCCAGTGCTGGCCAACACCGCGGGGAATGGGAGGAAATGCTGCAAGTGGGAATGGGAGCTCTGGTGTGTCTTGGAGTCCTCGGGCCCCAGGAGAGTGTCACCAAGCTCCGACACAGCACTGTGCCCTCAGCACCCCTCCCAGTGAGACAGGCCCCTCGTGGGCCCGTGTCTTCGGAGGCCGGAGGACAACAGGTCCCCAGCGTGTGCGTGTGCGGAGCCTACTGCTCCCCGAGAACCACTTTGCCAACCGTGGGGATGGAAAAATTACTCCGGAAATCCATGGCAACTATTTCTAAATTTCTCATGTTTGTTCAAATGATACATGAAAAACCATCAGCTATTTTTAAGCTCTTTGAAGCTTATTGACTCCAACGAACAGGAAAGTCTTGACAGGGCGAGTCCGTTTTATGAAGAAGTAAGGGTGGGGACTTCTGCTGTCCTTTAAATAGTTTGCAAGTTTAAGGTTTAAAAAAAAAAATAAACAAACAAAAAAACCCCCACAAGAACCATGCGGCTAATTGGAATCGAATGGCCCTGCCTTCCTCGTAAATGAGGCCCGCTGCTGAGAGTGAGATGCTGCTCCCAGGTCAGGGAGAGCCCTCACGGCGAGGATGTGTGCTGAAGGGTAAGCCAGGGGCTAGCAAGACACTCTGTCCCCATGAGCATCTGTCTGCAGGGCGGTTGCCCCGTGTGTCTATCAATAAAGGGACTAGCATCCCCATTGCAGCCCAGCCCTCCCTCCCCAGCCTCACCCAGCCTCTGTGTACAAATGGCTGCATAGCATCAGCTCCTCGGGGTGCAGGCTGGCGACGGAGGACACAGATGGGCAGAACTATGGCCTGATCAAAAAAGCAACTTAGAAAATTCCGACAACAGACGCAATTTGTGTTACCTTTACTCAAGCCGTGTGGGTGCGGGGCACCCACTGCAGGGACCTCAGAGCAGCACCAGCTGTGTCCAGAGCAGATTCTGGAACAAAGAGGACCTGGGAGGGGGAACGGCAAAGATGCCATGCGAGTGAGAACTACAGCTTTGCTGCTGGCGGTCTCGGGACCAAGCCACGTCTTCCAGCACCGCGAACCAGCCGGGCCACGTTCAACGGATAAGCAGCAATGCTGAGTGTGGACTGTTCTCTGCACTATCGACACTCGCCATATATATAAGTTACAAGGAAAGCGTGGCGCAGGCAATCTTGTGTTTGGAATTCTTGGAATCTAACAAAGGACCCTTGCACCCGGCTGACCCTGCAGGACCGCATTAAAGTCCAGAGAGCAGTTGTCTGCCTGCCTGCAACCGCTGATGTTCCAGGCAGTGGAAGGGACTGGTCATTCTAGGGCCTGGTGGGCCCCCAAATTAGTATGGTTTTATACCGAACACATTTCTTCTCAACTCAATGTGTCAAAATTGCCCTGAAAAGAAAGTTGAAGTCTGTCACTTACTTGGCATAGGGACATAATCAGAATAGTAACATAAAAAAGAATGTGTGTGTGTTTTTTTTTAAGTTGACTTGATCATTTGTGATTCCTTCAATACAAACTAAATGAGTAGCACCCGCATCTCAATCAGGCTGGACTGTCTAAGGTAGACTCTGGATACAAATGAGGCTCAATGAGATTTCGAACTCTGAGATCACTTGCCAGCACCAATGGAATTCCTGGTGCGTGCTGTTCCCCGCCTTCACGGGACCAGCATGGTGAAACATCAATAAATAACACCTGATTTCCCTCAGCAGCTCTTCCTCGAGCAGAGCCGGGACACTGTTTACTCTCTTTCTCATTGGTGGAGGGCTGAGCCCAGAGCCTCCACTGCTGCAGGGTCGGCCGCAGCCATGGGCGCTGGGGACACGTGGGCAGGCCCGTCACCACTGGCTCACCCACAGCCCTTCCTTCCACCCATGGACATTCGCCAAAACCAGCTAGCAAGCGTCAAGGAATCGTGTTCCACTTGAAATCTGCTGATTTGTTCTTGGCTTTTCTCTGCCTCTTCCCTCTCTCTAAAGGAGATATTAAGCCCTCTTATAAAATGAGCACCCTGGACAATTTAACGAGCCAGTTGTAGAAAGGCCCTGGACCCAGCCCCGCCTCAGCTGTCCTGCTCTCACGGGTTTTGTCTTGACTACCACGTCCTTCCTCACCCCAAGAAATGCAAAGCCACACACAGACATCTGGAAGCCATTGGCTGTGGGGTCACCTCTTGACCCCACCAAGCCTCATTTGCAGACGCTGGAAGTTTTCATTTTTTTCACGTGCACACATACGGCTGAAGTACAAGAGCCCCGGGTTTTACTCGTTTTAGTTAAAGAGGAATGAATCGGTGAACGAACGAATGAATGAGTTGATTCAGAATGAATGAATGAATGAGTGAATGGTATCATCGGCTGCTCAGGCCCGGTGCAGTCCCCAAGCTGACTGTGTTGGAGTCTTCGGTTTCATGTTTATAGTGTTTCCCGCCTTCGTATTCTCTGTCAGATGCAAGCTCTTCTGCCTGGCTGAGGCATGCTATTAATTTGGCGGTGGCTGGGCTGTTCCATGTCCAGTCCGGCAAATGAGTGCTCCTCAGCGACAGGCACAAGCTTAGTCTTGCTTCTGCCTTCTTTCAGGGTGGGGGCAGGATGGCCAGCACGTGAAAAGCCTGGAAGGTGGAGGTGAGCTCCCTTCGCGAACATCCAAAGTGATTTCAGAGTCATGGGCTGTCTCCCTTTTGTGGGGAACTGCACCACGTCTGGAGGACCGTGGGTCCAGGTGACAGCCTTTAAACTTGATGGCTCTCTTCTGCTTCTTTCCCGGGTCTCTCTCTGCAACACTCTGCTCTCTACTCCAATCTGCCTCCAGCCGTGGTTTTGTGACACCTTCTGCTCAGGGTCTCCACTGAAGGGAGACTCCAGGTAAAAGGGCCGCCAGTGGCCACTCCGGAGACTGTGTTTGTAGGTCACCTGCTCTTGTGACTGGGGAGGTGACACCAGGCTCGATAGTTCAGAGTGGCCCATGCTTTGTCCCCCAAACTGGAGCACACCCTCGCGGGCAGACCTGGGCGGCAAAGGACTCTGCAGAGGGGGAATGGGCTCTTCAACCTCCTCCTCCCCACAGTTTCTCTCACTGACTCTGAGCAAAACTCTGGTGAATGGTGCTTTGTCACCAACTGAATTTGAGGGATGATGAAACAGGCCCAGGGATGCAGGTGATGAGCCCCGATCTCAGACTCATTCTGAAAGACTCTCTGCTTCTTCCTCCTGAATGGCAGACACTGTGATGCCATCTGAGTGACCGTCACCAGAACAGGACAACCGGCCAGGTGACTGGGATGTGCGGGTGACAGTGGAGTCGGGGGCCCTTGGTGCTCACAAACATTTAACGAGACACTGTGCACACTGAACATGGGGGAGGCATGGCCCCTTAAACCACAGAGCACGCTGCCTGCCATCAGGAGTCTCAGTGTCGTGGGAGAGACCAGCATGTCTCTCCTAAGGTCACCCAGGAGCATAGCTCCTGCGGTGGAGGTGTCTGGAGACTGGAGTGAGTGAGGATGACCTGGAGATGGGCAACCTGGGCCCCTATAGGCTGCAAGGGGCTGGACCGGGTGACGGGATGAGGGTCGATCTCTGGTTTTGACTCACAGACAGCGTTGAAGTATGCAGGTTATTAATACACAGTGGAACTGAGTCAAGAATCGAGACGCTGTGGGGCACACAGGGGGACTCACTGCTCCTGGGAACCGGGAGGAGTTGCACGCAGGACATCTCACGGAGGACGTGAACTCGGAAGTCAGAGCCTTTGCCGTCGGCCCTTTTTCACCGGTTTGCGTCCAGTGTAGCTGGGTCTGTGGCAGTGAGTGTGTGAACGGGGGCTTCATTGGTGATGGTCATGAACTTTTCATCCCCGGTCACACGGCAGGCAGTTGGCACCTCCTGTCCCAACGGGCCGTGTGGGAAGGTGGGAAGGTGGGAAGGTGGGAAGGCAGAAAGAGCTGCTTTGGCAGGACTGGCAGTGTGGTCACCGGCAATTTCGCTTCTCTGAGCAGCCCCGATGAACTGAGGGGGACCTCACTTTCCCTCCCGGGAGTCTGCACACCCTGGGCCTACTTCCTCGGGTTTGCATTTTAAGGGCCACACCAAAGGCAACGAAGGTCACCCTTCACAATTAGAATGTAAAGCTTGAGTCTGGAATTTACTAATTGTTCTTCACTGTCTCGGTCACTGAACCATAAATATTCACAACCTAAAGTCTGTAACCCCTGGCCTTTCTTCCTCGTGGGAAGCGGGTGGAATTGCTCAGAAGGATGACCTTCCCACGTGGGTCACAAGCGGCAGCTGGCTCTAAGGAGGGTGTCTTCGAGCTGTCAAATTGACCGGGCTTGTCACACGGGAAGGCTGCTGTTGCTGCATCTTGCTCAGAACCAGCCCCTTAGCTTGCCGAGTCAAGCTGAGCTGACTCCTGCTGACAGAATTTTAATGTGAGAGATGACAGAGGCCTTGGAGTTAATGTGCTCACGGAGGTGACAGTTTTGAATGTCAGCCAAAGCACAAAGGCCTGTCTGAAATTAATTTTGGGGGGTGGCAGAGAGTCACAGGGAGAGGGAGAGGAAGAGTGTGGTGGGGGACTGAGATGGGTGGAGTCGAACCTACCACCCTCGGCTTGGGTCAGAGCACCCGGGCCTTCCGAGCCTGGGAGGAGGGGACTGGCCCCAGCAGTGACTCCTGCTGGCTCTATTTCTGACCAATCTCGTGTAAGACTTGCCACTCTCACCTCCTGTGTCCCTTTGTCAAGGTCTCCCGATGGTATGACCTCGTTCAACCACAGAAGGGGAAACACTTGACTTTCTGGTGATAAATGAACCAACCTGCATCTTATGTATCTCAACCTTCCTTTGATGTTGCCACTTGTTGAAAACTCTCCACACTTCCCGGTTATCTGGCAGTGACACCCTGACCTTGCCTCTCTCTATGTCGGGCAGAGCAGCGTCCCCTGCCCAGTGACCAGGGCCTGAGGCTGTGCTGTTCTGTGGCAAAGGGACACTAGGGCAGTAGGTGGGAGGAAGGATGCCAACTCGCTGACCTATGATCGAGGGAGCAACCGGGGTGGTGGGGTCGGCCCAACGGAACAGCCGGCATGTGTCATGAAAGTGGAAACAGAAGCAGGAGGGAGTCAGGGTCCCGGTGATGGGCTGAGAGAAAGGCGAGATGGACTGTTGCTGGAGGTGGGGATGGGAGGGGCCAGGAGCCAAGGGCTTCGGGCAGATTTCCTTCATTGCTTCCCGGAGGAGCACGGCGCTGCTGCGTCTTTGACGGATCCCATGTTGGAGTCCTGACTCCTGGTGGGCTGCTTGTGTGGTTCGTTACAGCAGCAGCAGGAAAGCACTGTCCTGCCTGGTAAGGTCTTCCACCAACCTTATCTTGCTGCATCTTCCTTGTCCCTTGGCGAGCCTGCCTCTGAACTCTGTCCCCTGGCCTCTGACCTCTAAGCACACTCTGCACTTTACAAACTTTGTTTTTCCATATCATGGGTCTGGAGTTAAAGACAGATGCTCTGTGGTCGATGAGGGCTGGGTGGCCCCAGTGCCAGACAGAGGGTGGGGTCCAGGGCTGGTGATCAGGGTGGGGTGAAGGAAAAACTAGGAGAGGGGATCCCAGTCAGCACCCCGAAGAAAGGGCTGAAGCCAAAGAGGGAAACCAAGTTTAAGGTCAAGTCCGAAGATCCATTGCAGAATCACGAGTGTGGGAGGAGACCGAGACTCTGAGGCCAGATGGCAATAGAAGAAAGCAGGGGATGAACACGTACGTTTGGGGGAATCAGGGTCGATGATTCCCCGGGCCTCACTGCTCACTTTGTTGTGGACCAGTGGGGACTACTTGGTGCCAATGTAGAGGTACTGTCTCCCACCCCCACCCCAGCCCTGCTCAGTTCTACCCAACACCCCTACCCCCTCACCCCCAGCCTCCTGCCCAGGGCTTTTCCTGAGAGTCCAGCCTTGACCCTGTGCTCCGTGGAAGTCTCAGCCTCCAGCTGGTACCTCCCTCCCACCTTCGGGAGCTGCAAGTCACGGCCTCTGGTGTTAAGGAAACACAGCCACTGCACAAGTGTGTGACTTCCCGCGAGTGGGAAGGCGCATTGCAGACATTCAAAGCCTCCTGAACTCCGTTCCACCGCGGTGTTGCCTCTCCAGACCAAGGTTCTGGTTCCCTGCGATGTTTCCATACACTCACGTATGTGCACAGAAATAGAGTCCATCCATGTCCCCCAAAGCAGAACACACTGCAGGAAATTCTACATAATGTAAATGCTTTTTGTCAGGCTTAGTAGGTATGAAATTACACACCAAGTATTTGACATTCACAACACCTGTATTGTTAGTCTGACATACAAACTGTGCAACTGTGCACATCTTTTCACCGACGCAAGCCTTTAAGGCAAGAAAACAATAGTTTACATATTTTCCTGTTTATAAGATGCCTAGCATAATGTGTTGTATGTTTTAGAGGCTAAATAAACACCTATCCATTTATTAAAAAGTTGCAACCTGAAAACCCTGGGAAAACTTCCTACCTACAGATTGGTAGTATTCACTGTTGATATGACTTCATGTTCTACCAAGGAATTCTGGTAATTATTTCTGTACAGAGGGTTTTTCAAGAGTTGCACCCCATAGCTGCCTTCACGGTGGCCAGGTTATTATAAATCCAGAGATTTGTCAATTAGCATCAGCAGCACTTGCTAACGTGGGCGAGCACATAAACAGAGATAGCGTCCTTGTTAACTCATTAATATTCCCTGTAATGAAGAATGTTGCGGGAGAGGCACAGCCGGGGTGACACGTGCCATCCATCCAGCCGGGGAGGCAATGCCGTTTGTCATCTCCGCAGAGTCGTCTGCATGCGCCGGCCGGCCGGGCGGCGTATTTGTCAAACGCGTGGTCGGTGGGCAGCGGAGCGCAGTGTCCCTGCACAGTCTGCTCCTGGGGCCTCGTTCATTCCTTCACTTGCTCACTTGTTCACCAGTCATTCTTTTTACTGAAATTCTTTAAATTTTAAAAAATATATTGATTTTAGAGAGAGAGAGAGAGAGAGGAAGAGAGGGAGGGAGGGAGAGAGATATTGATGTGTCCTTCCATTCATTTACGCACTCATCCGCTGCTTTTTGCCTGTGCCCTGACCAGGGATTGAACCCCTAACCTTGACATACGAGCCGATGTAGTCTTTTCCTGTGACTGCCCCACGTGCCAGGAGTGACAAGGTCTGGGCAGAAGCAGGAACCCAAGGCCAGCTCAGTTGTCCGCAAGCTTGAGTGTCAGCTCGGGCTCAGGGGGGCACTGGGGTGGGCAGTGCGGGCCACTGCAACTGCGCATGCGTACAAGGCACCGTGTGCATGTGGGGGGCTGCAGTGCAATAGCCGTTTATTCTCCCATGTCTGCAGACAGGAAGTCCAGGACCAAGGTGTCACTCGGGTTAGCCTTGTCTTCTCCCTCTGTCCCCAGAGTGTGTCTGTGTCCTCTTCTCCTGAGGGCGCCCATCATACTGTCATACTGGATGGGGGCCCACCCCCAACCCAATCACCTCTTTAAAGGTCCTGTTTGCAAATTCAGTCACATTCTGAGGTCCTGGGGTTAGGCCTCAATGCCAACTCTGGGGGACCCTGCTCAGTTCATAACAGGTAGGAATAGTGAGCTTAGGACATGCAGAATCCCGAAATCCTGGAACGACAGCAAACTGAGCCCGATGGGCATGCTGCCCTGGTCCCCAAAGGGCCTAGGGCAGGCGTGGCTCGGTGAAGCAGCACCTTGCTGTACAATGGGGCATGGGCCAGGGCACAGGTGTGTCTATCAGTGAGGATGGGTGCGCAACCAACTGCACCCTGTCAGGTCAAGTCAACCCTCCTTGAATGCCGCTGCCCCAGAGAACAGCCAGGCACCCCAGGAGCTCGAACCCTGCAGCCCCATCCCTGTGGCTGGAATGGGATGGGGCATCTAACCCCTCTGCCCCTCTGAGGGGCTGATCTCACTCAAATTCATGGTGGCCCATTCATTATTGGTACCCTAAAGCCTGCACCTGAGAGCACTGTTTTATCAGGCAGGGTGCTGTAGGTGAAACAATGAAAAGCCAGACTAGAATCAATGAAGCTAGTGTTTCCTAACTTCTCTGCTAAGACTCACAGAGTTTCAGCCCCTTCCTGTGTACATTCTGATGCTGGGACTTGGGGAAGTACCTGAGAATTTACACTCTTCAGAAGGAGACCATCGGTGTTTCTCACATGTATCGAAGTGTGGCCAACAAATGGAGCCAACAGTGTCAGCCTGGAGCCCAGCGGCTCCTATGTGCTTGGCCTTCCTCAGTGTGGCCACAACACTCACAGTCACAAAGCAGCTGCTGCAGCACCAGGTATCACACCCAGTAGCAGAAGCTAAGTTCACCACACATTCAGCCTCTCTGTCAGCAGTGGCTCTGTGTCTGTCCTCAGAGACCACCTGCCTACTGCAAGGGATTCTCCCGCAGCCTCTCCATGAATCCCATCCTCCCTCTCTGCCTACCTGCTGGTGTACACCTGCCTGGCACTGTCTGGGCCATGGGACATGGCTGCAATGAGGAGCATTTCAGAATGCCCTGTCTTCATGCCGGTAACTGTCTACAGACATCCCTGTTTGCCGGAGTGGCTTTCCCCTGGGCTGACTTTCTCTTTGTAACCGTGGCCCTGCTGAGAATGGCTACCTATCCTTGGGCAGGGGGGAGGGAAAGGAGTGGGGCTGGAGCTTCAGTTTTCAAACAGTCTCATGCCTTTGGGAGCAGGTCGTACAGTCTGCCTCAGCCGAGTGCTTCTAATGACATGGCCTTCTTTATGTGACATGGCCCATGAGATGGGTGGGGTTTTATCATCTACTCACTGTTGGTGAGTACAGATAAAAACAGATTTTTGTACTCTGATCTTGTGTCTTGATGCCAGGCTCCCTCTTTTATCACTACTAATGACTTTAATATACTCCTTAGTAAGTTGTATGTAGTAGATTGTGTTGTACTCACACAGAGATAGTCCTAAGTTTTCCTCTTCTGTTGGGGTGGTTTTTATATACGAGTATGTATTTATTTGACCACTGTCCCAGTGAGGACCGGTGACCTAGACAGTGTTGAATAGAAGTGACAAGAGTGCACCTCCGTGTCCTGTCCCTGTTCCTGGCGGAAGGCACGCTGTCCTTTACAATTTGGTGCGATGGTAGCTGCGGGTTTCTGAGGACATTCTTTATCTGGTTCAGGAAGTTGTCTTTGGCTACTTGTTTGTTGAGTGCTTTGTTTTAAATCATGAAAGGGTGTAGCATTTTGTCAAAGGCTTTGCTTCTACATCTTTTGTAGTGGTCATGGGTTTTTTATTTTTATTCTATTGATATGGTGCATTATATTCATTGATTTTCAGATATTAAACCAACCTCACATTTCTGGAATAAATACCACTTAGTTCTGGTATAAAATCTTTTTTTTAATAAGCTGCTGGATTCAGTTTGCTGACTGTATTGCTAAAGATTTGCATCTATGTTCATAATGTATAGTGATCTGTAGTTTTCTTTTCTTGTGATGTTTTGTTAGTTTTGGTTATCAGGTTAATATTGACCATACTGAATGTGTTAGAGAGTGTTACTTCCTCTTCTATTTTTGGGAAGAATTTATGAAAAAATTGTACTAATTCTTCTTTAAATGTTTGTATAATTCACCAGGTAAGCCATTGGGCTCTGAGGTTTTCTTCATGAGAATTTTTAAAAATTACTAATTAACTATTTTTTACTTGTTATAGATACATTCGTACTTTCTATTTCTTCTTGAGTCAGCTTTGGCAGTTTGTGTCTTTCTAACAATTTGTCCATTTATGTAAGCTTAACTAATTTCTTGGTATTCTGTTGATTGTGGTGATGTTCCTTATTTCACTGTTGATTTTATAAATTTGAATGTTTTCTTTTGGAGGGTCAGTAACTAAAGATTTGTCATTTTTTTGTCTTTTTTAAAGACCAACTATTGCTTTCGTTGACTGTATCTGTTATTTTTATCTTTTCTATTTCATTTATTTCCACTCTGTTCTTTATTATTTCTTTCCTTCTTTTCTAAAAACATTGGGTTTAGTTGGTCTTATTTTTCCTGATTTTTTAAGGTAAAAAGCTAGGTTAATAATTAGAGTTATTCCTTATTGTTTAATTAGATAGTATGGCTATGAATTTCCCTCTAAGCACTGCTTTAGCTGCATCTCATACAGTTTAGTATGTTTCATTTCCATGTTCATTTGTCTCAAGGTATTTTCTAATTTCCTTTGTGATTTCTTTCTTAATCATTTGGTTATTTGGGACTATGCTGTATAATTTCTACATATTTGTGAATTTCCCAATTTTCCATATGCCATTGTTTTCAAATATTTCCATTGTAATCAGAGAACAGGCTTTGTATGATTTTAATCCTTTTACACTTGTTGAGGTTGTTTTATGGCCTAACACATGGTATGGAGAACATACAATGTGACTTCAAAAAGTGTATACTCTGCTGCTATTGACTGGAACATTCCCCAGATGTCTTTTAAGTCTAGGTGGTCTGTAACATTGTCTACACCTTCTGTTTCTTCATTTATCTTATGCTCATTATTCTTTCCACTGCAGAAAGGGAGTATTGATATCTCCTACTATTATTGTTGAACTTACTTTTTCTGACGGTCATGTGGTTTTAGTTCAGGTTCATAATAAATAGGTGGCAGGGAGCTTTAAAGAAAGAAGTCTCATAAGTTAAGGGAAATGAGGAAATTTCTGGGCATTTGTTCTTGTATACATAATTTTAAAAGTTACGGTGTTATAAACATGCAGATTTTCTTCAGGTACTCTTTGGTCCTTAATCTTCCAAATAACCTAAAATTTAAAAATGTGGAAGTTCATATTATCTTCAAATTACTTTTCCAAAATCAATTATAAAACGGTGAAAAGGCCTGACATCTTAGATGTTAAATCACAAGTGACAGGAAAGATAAACAAATGACAAAGGTTAAGTGAAAACTCACTCTTTTGCCTCACAATCCTAAGGAAATGTTTTTTTTCCCAGTAAGTTTAATACATCTATAACATTTGTAATAAAAAATCAGTACTATATGATTAGTAGTTTCTGTGAAGTGTGTTTTTAATTTGGGGTAAATGGTACTACTTATGTTAAATGGTATTTACACTGATACTATTTAAATTAGTTCTTTTTCTTTTAACTGGCACCTAATTCGCTACAATTTTCAGTGGCAGTGTGTGTGACTGTCAGCAGCCTTAGTCAATTATTGGGGAACATCTGTTTACATGTCTGTCTCACTGAACTGTTACCTAAGGAGAGAGGCTGCATTTAACTTATCTCTGTAGCACCAGCTTCTACAACATGCCTGACACAAGGGAGATGCTTGATAAATGTTGTTGAAATAAACTATAACTCACATGTATTAAGTACATTGTGTTTCCTTCATGGGTGGGACCTCATGTGACCCACCCAGGGGAGGGTCTTTCTTGGGAGGCACCATAGAGGGTCCCACCAATGTCAGCTGTGAGCGGGAGGGAGGCACAAGGTGCTGGAGGCGGCACCAAGGAGGGAAATGCTGGGAGGGGTCCTGGCTTCCTATAATCTTCCTGAGACCCACCCCATTTAAAAAATATGAAAGAAGGATGTTTTCTCAGTTTCACAGAACACGTTCTTTCATACTTCCTATCAGCTGAGTCTTTCTCTCCGTCAGTCTCCACTGTTAAGTCTGTCCTGTGGAGAAGCCCTGGGATGACACCGGCTGGAGAAGCTACTGAATTCCCCACTGCACCAGCCACCCCGGGGCCTGAGGGCTGTGGGGGGTGGTGGGGAGTGACCGCCTCTCACTCCTCAGGCTGTGACTCTGGCTCCCCGTGGGAGAGCGCTGGCACTTTCCCATCGGAGGGCCTTTGTCTGATCGCCACCATCTGACTCTGAAGCTTGACCTTTTCCTGTTTAGTTAATAATGCAACCATTTTCTTTCATCTCCTCTACATTTGCAGCAGGACCCTGGATCTCGCCTGTGTTTCCATCTCATCATACCTGGGCACTTTTAGTTACTGAGCAACTGGCCTGGAAATGCCATTTTCCTGTGCCGGCGCTCACTGGTGACATTTGTACAGCAGTTTGCTCGCTCAGTCGGCAGGTGAGGGGACCCGGATTACTGGAGCAATTGATTAAGTCAACTCTCTGCTCTATCTCTTAACCCAATGCGGGGTGCAGGGGCTCCCAGGGAATTTACAAAGTGCTCTACTGGAGACTTGAGACAATGTCTGAATAAGAATTTTGCATGTAGATTAACGATGCGGATACTGGGGCATTGTAGACACAGGGCTTTAAGATAACCCTACATCCCTGTGCACAGAAAACTATTTTTAACAAAAGTTATTTCAACTTAAAACATTGTCTCTCGGTATCCACAAACCAGTGGGTCGAGAGTTATTATTATCATGAAATAACCATCATCCTGGATTCCCGCCGACAGCAGCATGTTTTCAGTGGAAAGCTGAGGCTTCTATGTTGAGCTGATTTTAGTGGAAAAAACCATCCTGACTTTTGACACATCTCTCTGTGTGGAGAAATTTCCCACCTCAGGAAGGACCACAATTTTCTGAAGTCTTAGCACAACTCGACCACCACCGGAACTTTTCCATCTCTCTCTGTCCCCGCTCGGTCTAGCAAATGAGCAAATCCAACTGAATCAGGGCTTCCCAGGGAAACCCAAAACTGACACACCCCACCCAGGGGAAGAGTGCCAGGAGGAGAGGCTGTGGCCTGAGCACGGCCAGGGGACCGACCGCAGAGATGAGACCTGCTGCCCGTGTGCGGGGAAAGCAGAAGAGCGAGGACGGTGAGGCGCACAGGAAACACGACTCCCATTGGATGGACAGAGGAGAGGACAGGAGAGAAGTGGGAGAGAGAGTGTGAGCTAGGAGACAGAGACCAGGAGAAGCAGGTCTGATAACATTTAAAATAAGATGTTCACACGCACTTGCCCAGTAACCAGGTGCTGAGACATTACTGTAAGCTGGATGGACCAAAAACCCACCCCACCCCACCCCAATGCACCCCACCCCAACCCAACCAAACCCTTCCCACCCCGTTCAGACTGTAGGGTCATTCACACGCTCACACAGGCCCCAGCACGAGCTCTTTCAGCCCACCTGTTTTCAGGCGAAGAAGAGTATGACAGTAGCTAACATTGATCCAGAGTCACACAATTGTCACTCTGTGACTGACGCCATTGCTGCTGCCCGACATTCCCCATGGTCTCGCAGAGGCCTGCCCAGAGCCAGGGTGGGGACTTGCATACACAGGTGCCTGAGGTCAGATCTCCTGGGGGCGGAGCCTGCACGCCTACCTGCTGGGCACAGGTGGGGGCATTTAGAGAACTCTCTGGGCTCAGTGACATGGCGGTACGTGGCAGCCCAGGCTGAAGTGCAGGCCCAATTCTGAAGATGCCCCCGAGGCCGCGTCCTGTGGTGACACTGGAGCTGAGACCTAGCTCTGTCTTACCAGATACTCGCCGCCCTGCAGTGACAGCTACGAGAGTGCAGCTCCACTCCCGGGAAGCACTAAGAAACGGTGGCAGAGGCATCTCTTAAATGCAGAGACCCCATAGAAATGCCCCCTCAGCCCCACCCTGGCCCCCGAAGGGGCAGGAAGATGAGGAGGAATGAGAAAACTTTTTGGAATGGTGAAAAGTCCACACCGAGTCTCCTGTTGGGAGTGGAAACTCCTGCCGTTCTCTGCAACCTGCTCTCAGCATCCCTGGGAGACATAGCTCCTTACACCTTCATCAGTGACATCCTGGGGCAGCTGTGGCAGCTGGCGGGGAGGAGACACTGCCAGGAAAGGGACGACAGGGATCCCTGTGGGGATCCCATGGGTGGAGACGGGGTACCCTGTGAACTCCTTCCCTCCTGCTTGGTGCTGCCGAGAGCCCCGTCTGCCTGAGGTTGGGTGACACGGGCATATGTGATTTTCAGTCTCCAAAGCGGCTCCTGGGGTTGGGCTTTCTTGCCCCTTAGGGACAGACTGGCCTTGAGAGGGGCCAGACTGGCCTGGATGGCCCCTTGCACAGCACAGAAAGGGGTGGGCATGTACATGGTGGGACAGAGACCACTGCCTAACTGCGGTGCCTGACCCTGGGCTGTCAGGGCGATAGACAGGAAGGGGCCACGAGTTCACAGAAAGGTGACCTTGCAGGGGCGTTTCATGTGATGATGGTCTTCATACTGTGTCACTGTGTCTTGGCCCTGTCTTTGTGTCACTCTGCCACAGTTCACCAGGTGCTGCTGTGAGTGCAGACCACGCAGGCTCTGAAGTCAGGACGTGAAATTCTACCTCTTCGCTGGGTCCGTTGTCAGGGTGTGCTTTTATCACCCTGCGCCTCAGGGTGCCCCCTGCGGAAGAGGATGCACACGTGACTCTAAGTAGCCTTGAATCTAAATGTTTGGTCAGTAAAGCACTTTGGAAACTCTCCTTCATGGGGCCCGCATGCCAGCTTTGAAATACAAGGGCATGGGAGGCCTGTTACTCCTCAGAAGTGCAACGGCCCTCCGGGAGGGTCCCTTCTGCCCCACCCAGTGCAGGGGGTGCTGAGCCACCTGGCCCTGTTAGGCATGGGAAGGCTGGCCCTGACACTCACTGCGCCGTTTGGCACTTCTCTCCCTCCCTCCTTCCTTTCCCTCTGCCCTTCTTCTTCCGCCTCTGTCCTCTTCCTTCCTCCCCTCCCCACGGCCCTGTGCTGTCGCTGCGTGTGTGTGCAGGCATCTGCAGTACCCCTAAACACACGGGAGAAGCCCGAGATCACCTTGTCCCGACTCTGGAATTCTTCTCGACATCCAGAGACAATCTCACTACTAAGTGATGTGCTCCTGGGGATCTCTGTGTGTGGTGACCTCGCAGAAGTTGGCTCCAATACGTTTCGCAGAATAGAATCCCATCAAATTAAACCAAGTAAAGGTCAGACTTGACGCTTAACTAGGCATGAATTCAGAGTTAGGAGGTGGCCGGCCTGAACGCAGAGACACGCCGGGCCCGGCGTTCACTAGTTTGAAGGGTGTTTCCATCTAGCCTGGCACATGTTTTCAAAAATCAGCAACCCTGCCCAAATCCGTGCCTGATACACCAATGCCAGCCGCTCCCTCTCGGCATTCCTCAGCTCTCTGCCCTTCAGCCTGCGTGGACTGCTGCCCACCTACGTGGACAGCCAGCACAATCAGCCCACGCCCTGCCACCTTGCAGGACCAGTGGAGGCTGACAGGGGCGTGGGCACTTACCTGGGCTCATCCCCGTGGAGTCCAGTGGGCTTGTGCTGCATGGCCCGCTGCCCTGTGTGCACATGTGTGATGTGACGACCAGGGGTGGGCGGGAGCAGGACGAGGGGGCCACAGAGAGACTGGGGAGGGAAATGGCCTTTTCACACGAGTATGTGATGGGTCCCTTCATACCTAAGGCAGTGGCCCCCCACCCCAGTACCAAGTCCATCTCAGGATGCGATGTTTCCTCTCAGGCTCTTCCTGAGTCTGCGTGTTGACTCAAACTTGGCCTCCCTGGGGCCCAGGTGCTGGGCTGGGTATAGCCATGACGGGCAGCATGGCTGTGCTGTGGGGCCCGACTGGGGGTGACAGGCGCTTCCTGCTGGGGACACAGAGGAGCTGGAGGCGTCCTGAGCAGCCTCTGCCCTCCACCACCACATGTGGCTGCCATGGGGAAGTGCCATGGCCTCGCTGAGCAGGGAGAGCCCTTGTCCAGGCAAAGGGATGCTGGGCAGGATCATCCAGTAGGCCAGGGCCGGACAGGGGAGGACAGGACTGCCCGGGTCTGCAGAGCCCAACGCCGAGGGTGACATGAGTCACTGCTTGGGACCTGAGCCCCGGGGATGTGTGAGTCCATGGTCTGAGGTGCTGCAGAGAGAAGAACTGGACCATCCAGTGAAGGAAACGCATCCACATGTGCAAACACAAAACAACAACCAGGGCCGGTGTCTGAACCACACACATAATTCTGTTCACATAAAAGCCCCACGTCGCAGAAGCCAACACCACACATACTTTAGGGACACATGGAAAGAGGAAGTAACACTGTAAACGAGAACAACAGGGCAGTGATTCCACGGAGCAGCTCCGTGCAGGTGGGGAGGGACCAGGGAGAGTCCGACAGGCCAGCTTTTCTCCATCAACAGTGTTCTTTAAAGCTGGGTTTGGGGCACATGGGTATTACTAATGTTATTTCCTATGGGTATGTTAATGTGCTCTTTTGTATGTGGTATACATGCATGCATGTTGGCATAAATGCATACATGTGCATGCATGTCTGTGCATGTGTGCAGGAGTGTACTGCATGTGAGTCTGTGTGCATCTGTGTGTGTGCACCTGTGTATCTGGGAGACTAAGGGGGTCTGCCCGGAGCTACACCTGGGCAGGGGCAGACACCGTGGCCTGGGAAAGGCCCTGAGCACAGGATGCAGCTGTGGCTCCTTCAGGGAAGGGGAAGGCTTTGGGCAGGCTCGGGAAGGGAGCTGTTAGGGTCGATGACCATTTGGGTCATAAAACATGACAAGAGGAGGAGGACTGGAGGTGAACAGGCAAAAGAAAAGAAAAGTTAAAGGACAGCTTGAGTTTAGAAAATAATTTGTAAAAGTCAAACAATGCCCCTCTCGCTGCTCCACCCTAAAGCTCAGGTACCTGCCCCTAAGGTTGAATGAGAGAGAGAGTCCCATCACAGTTAAGCCCGAGTTTCTATGACACCTGGCAGGCACCCTGAGAAACCGTTCCCTAGTCACGTGCAGTTTGTACACTGAACACTGACCGCAATGTCCTTTCAAAATTAAAATTCGGGCCTGTGGCAGCCAGGACACTGGGGGAGCCTGTGCCTGTGTCTTTGGGGCACAGACGAGGTGACCTCCCCTCTTGGCTTCACGTGATCTGCATGGAGAAGACGGGCCTAGGATGCTGGGTTTCCCAGCTCTGGAAAAGGTCCCTGTCCCCAGGCAAGGCACAGGAGGACCACGTGGCGAGGCCCAAGGGTACAGTAGGGCGTGGGGTCGGCCGTCTCACATCAGTGTGCTGTTGAAACGCACAGCCATCCGCTGGGTCCACGGAACCTCAATGTTGCAAGAATAACTGCTCAGCTGATGCACCAGAGCCGGGGAGCACACTGGGAGGAAGGCCAGTCTCAGCATTTGTGGGGCCTGGATAAGGGCAACCCCCCATTGTCTGACGCTAAAGAGATGCAGGAGACCACTCCTCTGCCTCGCCCGACCCATCCACGTGTTGCCCGGGAGAGTCGCAGACTAGACACGGAACCCAAAGGAGCTCCGTCTCGAGCTGGAGGCTCGATGAGAGAGTCAGGCCTCCATCCCAGGCTCTCTCTCCTCCTGACTCCTATGGGGGCCCCATGTCCTCACAGAGGCCTGGGAGCTGGAGGGCACCGGTACCTGGGAGACCTGCCCTGTCACCCCTGGTGTCTGACTCGCAGCCTCAGCAACAGAAACGTGGTCAGTCTGCTTCCGTGAGTCTACAGGGAATGTGCATCTGTTCTTTCTGATCTCCTTCACCTTAGATGTCAGGACTGGCTGCCACCCACCAATTTCCGGCGAAGAATCCCACCCTATTGTGAGTCCAGCTGCGTGGTGCGTTTGCTGTCCTATAATCACAACTTCCCAGGCAGCCGCACTGACAATGGCAGTTATTCGTGGCTCTGTCAGTCACGGCCCCCCTGGCCCCGCCCCGGCCGTGCGGCTTGGTGGGAGCTGCAGGTGCACTGCCAGAACACACATCTGCCTCCGTCACTGCCACTGTGTTTAGATCGGGGCCACCCTGTGATTTTCCTGCTTTGTTCCACGGACAATGACAGTAATAGGCTGTAATAGGATGTAATGTGGAGGAGCTGAAATGCCTAAAAGAAAAGGTTAAAAATAAACGAGAACTCTAATAAAGAGCTTATCAGTGATGGCAACGTGCAAGTCTCGCTCAGGCTCGTTGTGATTTTTGAAAGTTGTGCTGGGAGGGCTGACAGGGAGGCGTGAAGCGGTACAGCACTGCTGATAAAGGAAGGTCCAGGGTTAGGGATCTGGCTGGGATGGTTCTGACAGTTCACGTCTGTGTCAAGCAAGACATTCAGATGGGACGGGGCTGAATGGGTCGGGCAGGAAGCACAGATTTCTGGTCCAGAGGGACTATTCCAGCAGGCAGGCTAAGGCAGAAAATGTAAAGCAAGCATCGAATGGAAATGATTGATCCAGGATGTTAGAACCTGGGTGAGAACCACGTTAGCCATGGTGTGTGTGTGGGGGGGCACAGTGTTGGATTGTGCCCCTGAGATAATGCTGACTCTCTCACTCACTCACCCTGTGCATCCATGTGAACATATTAATGGGTGCCCGCAATGTGTGGGTCTTGCAAGAAGCATGGTGTGTGCAGGGGGAGCTCGACTGGCGGCCGCAGAGACTCTGGAGCAAGGCCTGGAGGAGAGTTAGAAAGTCTGTTTGGACCACAGTGTGAGAATAAAGAAAATTGGTACCTAATTTATCTACAGAACACAGATAAAACTCACAGCCTGGAGACCTGAGCAGTTCAGGGTTTTGGGAGAGTTCACCCCAAAGTATAAAAACCTGAAGCTGCGCCCCGGATTCTGAATGGCAGGCTGCGGGGGAGACGTGCGGTTTGGAAGGCAAGGGAGGGAGGGGAGCAGAGCCCCCTCCCCCATGGATGACAGAGTTAGTGTTTCAGGACCTAAGATGACCACACGGTCGACATGTAGTCAAGTGTGAGATCTCAGAGTCCAAACTGACACCACCGACTTACTTTTAACCTGTTCAGTCAGCCTTTTCTTGGTCAACAAATACCTGGCATAACAAAAAAGGTTTCAAGCACAAGAAGATGACACATTTTATTTAAATACCATTTTAAGTGTCTTCTGACTTACTTCACTTGAACCCCGCTGCCAGCCTGTTGTTAGATAAGGTTCCTACCACATTATTGCACCCCCTTTTCCCCAACACACTAAAAACAGGGTGGAAAAGAAAATTCCAGTGCACAGAGGTGTGTTGGGCAAAAGAACAGCCCTCAACACTCTAATCCCTGGGACCTGTGACTACTTTACATTCTATGGAAAAGAGACATTTACCGGGGACGATCCCTACAGGAAGATTACCCCGGACTGTCTGAGTGAGTCCAGCACAGTCCCATGGCTGGAAAGTGGGCAAGAATGAAGGCCCATGCGCTGCCTGCCGGGGAGACAGGGAGGAGGAGGGCAGAGACCTGAAACACAGCCAGGACGTGACCTGCCATCGCTGGTGGTGAAGGGGAAGGGAGAGGGCTGTGATGGGCAGACAGCCTTCTTCAAAGACCCACGTGTTGAAATCCTCCCCCCATGCCCCAAACAAGGTGACCTTACTTTGACACAGTGCCACTGCAGATGGAGTTGGCGAAGGCGAAGCCACGCTGGCGTCGCGGCTGAGGCCTTTCAAGGGGCAGATGTGCGCACAGGGAGGATGCCATGTGGGGATTGGAGTTACCCAGGAAGGTGACAAGCTTCCAGATGTGAGGAGGGAAGCCTGGAACGGACCTTTCCCTGGCCTTTAGAGGGGGCTCGGCCCTGTCAGCACCTCTGGTCCTCAGGCCAGAAAGACAATATGTTGTCATTGTTCTGAGCCACTGGTTTATGTTGTCTGTGTGTCTGTCAGCACGACTAGCAAACTAAGGCATGGGCAGTGTCATGTGCTTGGTCCCTAGGAAATGTCAGTGGTCATCAGCTGGTAACCAGCATGGAGACCTGGCCCCTCAGTCCCACAGCTGTGAGGAAATGAATTCGGCCAGTAAACCAAGCAGTTGAGAAACTGGATTCTTTTCTATGGCCTCTAGCAAGGCACCCAGTCCTATGGACACCTGGACTGTAGCCTGTTGACCTAAATAACTGTGTGACGATAAACCTGTGTTGTTCGGATACACTAAATTCATGTTGATTTTTATGGTGTCAGCAGAAAACAAATGCAATTGTGTGTACCAAAATTTAGCTGTATTGCTGAGTAATATTCGATTGTGTTACTGTTTCTGTTAATCAGCCAGTTTGCCTGTTTTTGAGCAGCTAAGCTGTCCATTCAGCTTTTATTTATAAAGATGTGCTTAGCGGTCATTTGCGAGGCTTTCTCCAGTCATCTGCTTTCATTTTTGCTGGGAAATATCTAGGCATGGACTACTGGGTCCTAAGGTAGGCATATGTTTAGTTTTAGCTTTATAAGAAACTGTCAGAAATGCTTTCAAAGTATTTGAACTATTTCACACCTCAGCGAGGATGCGTGCAGTTCCAGTTGCTCCACATCTTTGTCGACATTTGGTTTTATCCTCCTTTTTGAATTCTGTCATCCAAGTGAGAATGAGTCTTTATATATTCCGGACAGAATGCTTTGTCAGACCCATGTCTTGTGAATATTTTCCCCATCCTGTTGCTGCCTGTTTTATTCCTTAATGATAGCTTTAGATGACAGAACATTTTAATTTTAAAGTCTAATTATCTATTAGATTTCTGTGGACTGTCTAACAAACCTTAAATTTGTTCATGAACACAAAGATGAGCTTGGAAAGAAATGTGGCGTGTGAACCTCAGCTCTTGGGCTTTGGGAAAGCGAGGCTCAGGGACTTACCCTATAGGACTCTGCAGGACCGCAGTGGCCTGTGTTCCCAGTGGCCCCCATCAGGGCCATTCCAGCATGCACCACAGAGTCCTAGTTAATCCCCTTACCGTGTGAAGTCCAGAGAGCCATGTGAAATGTCGCCGCAGAGCACTCAGCAACGTGAAACATTTCACCGTCAAAACAAAATCACAAAGGTTATAAACAGTATGTTCTAATACTTTCAAGTGCAATTGCATCACAGGAGTGGAAGGAAGATGTAACAGTTTCCATCACAGTCTGCAGAGGCTGGTGAGCCTGTAAGTCTACTTCCGTGTTTTCTAAGATCTCCCCACAAAGCTAAATTAGTGTGTAATTAGCTAAGTTAAATTCCTCCAAGTGCAGGGGGTGGTCCATGGTACAGGTGGGTCCATGTAGCTAAAGAGACCGCTGCCTGCCGCCCGCCTGCCCCAGTGCCAGCTGCCAGGGTGTGCGGGAAAGTTTTCACAAACAGCTTTGTGCAGAAAAAAACTAGTCTGATCTGCAGTGCATGATGGTTTGTGCAGTGAAGATACTTGCCACGGCTCCTTCCTCGCTGCCAGTGGGAACCCGGGACACACACCAGACACACAGGTGGGTGGGGCCGGGCCTCACTGTCCTGAGCTGTGCAGACCATCGTCCCCAGTGCAGAGCACCAAGCACGCTGACTTCCAGACGGATGGAGCTGGGGGTTGGGGTGTTCAGAGGCCCAGGTGGTCCCTGAGCAGGCTCTGGGCCTTGTGGAGCCGAGCAGCCGCAGCCGACCCGCCCAGGGATGTGTCCACGCGCTTTGGTGCTGCGCTGCTTGCAAACAGATGGCAGGACGTGTCTGGCCAATGAGGCGTGGTTTTCTCACCCTGTGTAGACCATAAAACTCGTGTAAAACCAATAGTGAATTGAACACGAGGTAATCTTCCTCCAGTGTTTCTGAAGGCCCTTTCAGATCCCACTGCACCTCGGCGGCGGGGCGGTGAACAGCTGCTCCCACGGCACGTCGGCCCTGGGAGTGTGGGACCCGAGCCAGTGAAATGTGGCAGATAGGAGGTTTGCTGGTACTATGTTACGGAGGTCCAGGGTGTTTTCATCAGAGGTATCGGTTCTGCCAGACCACCATTGTGAGAAGATGGGGAAGATGAGGAAGGCTCAAGAAACCTCCTGGGTAGGCTCCTAAGCAACCCTGGGCGAGTGCGGGCCTGGGGCTCTCTTGCCCAAATCCCTCCCCATCAAATGCCCACATCTGTCCACAGGAGGAGATCAGGTGCTCACAGGGCCACCTCCGATCATGGTTGGTCGCAGACAGCACTGCACCCTCGGGCGTGGAACCCTCAGCACCTTAGGGGATCTAGTCCCAGCGACGTTGCTTGGACAAGGCCAGGGCACAAGCCATGTGCCACGCGCGAGGGCTCCATTTGCCTTCAGCTCCTCTCTCCCTGCGGAGCACCTGTTCTCGGGTGGTTCTGCTTGGAACACTCTCAGCAGAGAGAACCTCAAGTTCAGAAGTCTTCCCCATGAACTTCAGGGACACTCTAATTTATCAGGTGCTTGGAAACAGACCGAAGCGCCACGATGTCCGTGAGCACATGTGCGGAGCAACTGTTAAAAAGCACTTAACATTCCACTCCCGATGGGGGGGCGCCGGATGCACTGCCGCCAGTCCTCAATCTGTGGGGGCTGCTGGGCCCTCCATTCTGTACGATGCCCCCTGATGGTGGCGACACCCTGTCTCACAGCAGCGAGCCTGGGCCCCAAGCCCCTCGGTCCTCTTCAGGGATGCTGGGGAGCAAACCAGCACTAACCAGGAGCAGAAGCACAGTCAGACAGGTGTGGTTTGGCTGAACCGGGTCCCTCCTGGGCACCTCTAGGGTACCTGTGGCCAGATACTCCTTCACCGCAGTCCCCGAACGCCCCCTCACCCCTTTTTCACTCAGGTGCCTCCCCAGCACAAAGGGGCTGAACCCTTGCTGGGTCAGTGCAAACACGAAGCCAGGCAATGAGCACAGAGCCCTGGGAATAGGCGTCAGCTGTTCTTAGTTACAGACCAGCTTCTCTGAGCAGAACAGTTTTGGGTTTTCCCTACATTCACTTTATCACTTTACTCAGCCAGCAATTCCTGGGTTCCTATGTGCGTGGCAGGCACAGATTCCACGGGATCGCACTGCTTATTGACTAAGTACATTCATTGTCCTCTGAGGTTCTGTATTTTGAAGTTTACTATACTCGTGTTTCTGTTGCGCAACAAAAGAGGCCACTGTAGAAGGAGCGTGGCCGTGCGCCTGGCTCTGTCCCCGCGACAGGAGTCCTCGGACACGTACTTTTCTCCCCTGTGAAGCTGGGGCGAGGGTGGGGGAGTGGGGAGGCTCATTCTCAAGTCTTCTCCAGTTCAAATCCCAGCATCCCCTGAGCAAAGCCTGTGTCTGTTTCCTGGGACTCGCCCGGAGGGCGTGCCCGAGGGGTGCTGGTGGTGGGGCCCGTGTGCCTGAAGCCTGCAGGACATTCCACAGCAGCCCCAGCTCGCTCGGGGACGACGCGGCCCGTGGGGAGGCCAGCAGGAAGGAGCATGAGCCAGCGGCACTTCTGCACAGTGATACACTTTCTCAGATGCAGTTTGGGGCCCAGAGTAGAGTGGGAACTTCAACCCCCTGGGATTCTGTTCAGAGTTTGGGTGAGTGCCCCTGAAAATCCCCCCCAAGCGGCCCTTCCTGTCGCTTGCTCTCCCTGACGCCACCCCGCCGCCTTGATGAAGTGGTCTGATCCTCTGACGAGAGTCCCTGCCACCGTTTCTTCACGCCTTGTTGGCTCCGTCTCGCGTGATGGACGACGGCGACAGCGGCCGGCGGGGCTGCCGGGACCTGCTCCGTGAACGACTGTGGCACCGCACTGCCGAAAGCCGGGGGCCATCTCTCAATGCCGGCCGAATGTCCTGACGTTGGGCTTTCAAGGAGGGAAGCAAGTGATTTATGAGACACCGAAGCACAAATGGCCCTTCAGTCCTTCTGACAGAGAAAGACTCCCATGTGACCCCCACCCTTTGCTTGCCCCGTGGGGTGACGCTGCCCTGGAAGGGAGAGTGGGGCACTCCCCCCGCACCACCACAAAGCCAAAACGTGCGGGCCTCAGCCAATTTTGTGTGAATTTGGGTCTGGCCAGTAGACCACGGACTGCCGGGGGACTGGTACCCAGCAGGTTGGCCTCAGCTGAGTAAGTCACCTTGGTTTCAACTCACCAGCAGGCACCGTAGATACTAACCATCCCCCAGAGAACAGGTTTGGACACCGGGATGATACGGTGCCATGGCCCAGGTAGGACAGAGCTCGGTCTCCCTGTTTCCACCGGGCTGTGCCCACGTTGCCCAGGGGTGGCCCAGAGACTGAGTCCTCTAGAGACTGTTGAAGCTCCACACTTCCCCTGCTGGGCCCCTGAGTGAGGTGAGGTTTGGGGAGGGGCTGGGGGCCAGGTGACAAGCCACCCTACTTTGTCCAGGACTGAGAAGCTTCCGGGGACATGAGACTGTTAGTGGTTGGACATGGACAGCCCACGGGGACACAGGACTTCTCATGCGAACAGCTAGGGAGCCCCATGCAAACTGGGACATGCTGGCCATGACCTTGGCAGGTGAGGACTCGGAAGGACCATGGGATGGAATAAGAGCAGCCAGAACTCTGGGTGGAGGCCACCTGCCATTCAACGTTTTTTTGAAAAGAACTGCATCAGTGGGTTACAAGGCTGGCCACCCTGCCCCTTGCCCCACAGGCTGGGAGTCTTGGTAGGGACTTGCACTGTCCAGCAGGTCACAGTGGAAGGGACTGTGTCTCGTGGTAGCTCTGCAGCGCTGGGCCCCCGCTGGGCACGCTGCAGCCACCGACCCTCCTGCAGTCACGGTCGAAGGCGTCTGTCCTGGTGAAGCCTACCTCTGCGGGTGCTAACTCTCACATACAGGGAGAGGAGTGGTTTGCATCTTCTTGAGTGGCTCGTGGAGGGGCAAGAAGGGTGACAGACTTTTTGTGCGGCCACTCATTATTGTGATCAGTGAACAAGGAGGAGAAAACCAGTTAGAGCCTGAAAATTATTTCTGATACTTTTTGAGGCACTCAGGCCCCCAAAGCCGGGCACACTCCAGAGACTATTCCTTCCTAGAGGCTGGCCCCATGACAGTGTCTCATAATATGTCCCAAGCCACACTAATTAAAAAAAATCAGACCACTGGATGCTCCCACTTGCTGCCTTCTGGAGTGGCTGAGAGCAGAGAAATGCAATTGTTTTTTGATGAATAAAGGTTTTACTTACAAGCCAGGGGATCTCAGGTGCAGTCACCTGGTGACCTGGGTCACACACCTCCTCTCTGCGGATGGCAGAGACTGCGTGGTGTGGCGCAGGGGCCCTTGGACGGATCTGCAGAGCAGCGGTGTTTTCACAGGGCGTGCTGAGCACAGAGGAGGCCAGCCTCGCCTGGCGGTGCTGCTGCTCCCAGTGCTCTGGAGGCTTGGCCCAGCCGGGCACAGTCACGGGGGGAGGTGACAGGGAGGGCGAGAGCGAGACACAGAGAGAGGGAGAGAGGAAGGAGGGGGAGACAGCCTCCCAGCAGAATTGGCGGGCCCAGGCGGCAGTGCCCCGGCAATGATGGCATTAGTGGCCACCGAGCTGTCCTCACGGAGCGGCGAGCATGGGTTTACGTTATTTGTGGTTATCTGGTTTTCAGATCAACACCGTTAATGTTCAAACTCTGAGCTCAGCTGGAGCAGCCGCCACTGCCTTCCCTGTGACCCGGCCGGGGACTTTCAATCGGCCGTCTCCTTGACTTTCAGGGGAACGACAGGCTCCAGGCCCCTGAGACAGCTTCTCCGCGGTGTGGTAGAAGTGCCAGGGGCCCTCAGTGCAGTGTGGTCTGTGGGCACGGCCTGTGCTGTGGTCGCCACGTCCTGCTGCGACCCTGAACAAGTCTGCACCGCCTCGGATGGTGGTTCAGTCTATCCTACACCGCAGCCTCTGGGCCCTCGAACCTGCGAAGCCCATCAGGCACAAGCCCATTGCACCCTTCTGGCTGATGCAGGTCCCTGCCTGCAGCCCCGTCTTTGTCTGGTGGGTTCTGCTCAGGGACTTTCTCCCTATTCCTGCTGGTGTTCATCTGTGGGGCTCAGGTTGACAGGGTTTCTCTCAGGTGCAGGGGACCCTTCCTTCTGCATGCCATGTGAGCTGCTTCCAGAGGTGGGGTCTCACTCTCTCTGGTCCCCATCAGAGGTGACATGAGGACTTTGGTAGTAGGAGGAGGGGCTCAGTCCTCCCCCAACCCCGTAAGGACTGGGGGACCTTCCACTAGCAACGGGCTTCCTTCTGCCCCGTGACAAATTGTGCAGAAGGTCTGACCACGCTGAATCCATCATGAGGCCTGGCCGGCCCCTTCTCTCTGTCAGCCTAACAGATGGGGCCGCAGCCACAATGTCAATAAAGGTTATGTCCTGCTTCAGAGAGAAAGGGGCCAAAACACCATTTAAGCAATTGTTTGGGGGGGAATCCAGATACCCTTCCAGGCAGGCAAAAGCCTGTTCAGAAGTCTCCAGGCAAGGCGGCCTCTCCCTCCATTCCCAGGTGGGTGGGGAGGCACCGTCAGGGGAAGACGCGGCCTGTTACTGAGAGAAAGCAGAAGGCCAGAACAATGACTGCTCAGGACCTTGGAGGTCCGGTCTACTCACGTCTGGAAACCCCCAAGTGTGTGTCTTCCACCGTGTGACCCAGCCTTTGGATGGTTCCGGCACAATGAGGGGAAGGGACAGGGTCACCGAAGTGGAGTCTGCACGAGGCTCGGGTAGTGGGCTGACCCCTCACAAGTCTGCACTGACTCAAGTTTGCAGAGAGACCCTAGCATTCACTCCAGGGCCCATCTAAACCACCTGGATGAACAGGGCGCAGAGTGAAGGCCGTGGCTCCAGCATCAAATGGTAGGAAGAGTGGGGTGCAGCTGGGCCTCAGGGGACCTGCAACTGGGCTCCGAACTCCGTGAGTTTCTCTCTGGGTCTCGTTCTGTCCGTCTGTGGCCCTTCTTTACTCTCTTCGAGGGGCTTTCTCCAAGGGTTGGGAAGAAGCCCACTGGTCGGTCCCAGGCCTGCATTTAGAGTCTGTCCATGCAAGAGGGACTGCTTATCTTCCCGTAGTCTCATTTGAAGACGCTGGGGCTCCGTGGAGAGAGATTATTATCGATGACTCTGAGTGGGATCACATGTTTGAAGAGCAGAACAGTGCTTCCCTGTCCAAAGGGGGTGCTATTCTCTGGAGAAAGGAGGCACACCATCAATAAAGCAGAGGAAGCATGCTATGCCACCATTACAGAAACTACGCAAAGTGTTGCCCTGGCCAGGTGGCTCAGTTGGTTGGAGTGTTGCCTTGTACACCAAAAGGCTGTGGGTTTGATTCCCAGTCAGAGCATGTATGGGAGGCCACCAATTGAGGTTTCTCACACCGATGTTTCTTTCCCCCTCTCTCCCTTCCTCTCTCTCTAATCAATAAACATATCCTCGGGTGAGAATTAAAAAAAAACCCAAAAAACAACAAATATGCCGTCTTGTGCATGCCGCACTGTCCTAAATTCTGCATCAGGGCAGCGAGAGTTCTCACGCCAGAGCTGGGCTACGGGAGCCCCGCCCATGGGACCAGCCATGGGCAGGAACTGCCGACATGCTCCCGGCTCTGATTCGTGACTCACTCCCCTGGGCCCTATTGAGTGTGCGCATCTGGTCGACCACTTAGCACACCGCCTTGTGGTTGTTATTTATGGGCCTGTTTTCATCTCCGGACGGCGGCTCCTTGAGATCAGCCACGGGACGTGCCCCGTTCCTGGCACTGAGCATGGCATTCTATCTCCTGCTCCAGAAGAAAAATGATCGTTTCTTGGTTTAAAACTCTGTTCCAAGTCGTGGGAGCAACAAGTCTTTCAAACAATGTGGGGAGGGAAGGGAAGCTTTCCATTCCACTGCAGATGCCGGTAAATGTCGCCGTTGAAAAGGAAGAGCGTTCCCGAGACTCCCAGCACTGGCCCCATGCAGCCCCCAAGAGGTGTCTGCCGGTCGGTCAGGAAATGGACGGAGACAGCAGGGGAGAGGCTGTCTTCTGTGGTTTTTAAATGTGGGTAGGAATCATATTGATATTTGCAAAGATGACGCTCACAAATGACGGTGTGCACTTTCTTTTTTGCCCTAAACAGCTCAGGCTGTGGCGGCCCCGCTCACCAGCTTCCGGAGTCTGCATGGAAAAAAGGTGCATTCCAGCAATCGTACCTGGCTTTTAACCACCCTCCGCTGTTACTGCCCTGGCACACCTGTTCTGGAAACGAGGGCTCGTCCTGGGCCCGGTATGATACCATGGCCCTTTTTCAGGGAACACACGATTCTTTCCTCCCACCTCTGAAGCCCCGGCCTGGAGGGAGTTAATGTGAACTGATTGATGGACTGCCTTCCACCCGGCAAGGGGGCTTGTCACAGGCAAGAGGAACATTTAGGATGAAGCATCTAGCCATGTGCAGATTTCTAGTTTTGTTCCCAAAATAACTCCTGGTGTTGCTGGCTCCTGTTCCTCATCAAGTTGCCATCTGGGGTGTGTGTGCGTGTGCGTGCGTGTGCGTGTGTGGGGATGATACCTCCTCCCCACAATCTGCCAGGCACAGACCCGCCATCGACTGCGCCACACGTAGGCACTCACTGGGCCAGAGACGGGGAGAGGAGATGTGGAGGGAGGGAGAGGCCCCGTTCCTGCCGCCTGGCCCGAGACTCTGCACGTCCCTCATGCTCGCCTAGAACGTGACCTGCAAGCCCAGGCCGAGGAGGCTGGGGGCAACAGTGCGGGCTGTGAAGGTCAGACTTCGGGGGGCTCCTGGGGACTTAACCCGAGCACAGAAATGCCTACAAATGGGGGGTGGGGGGGCTGCAGACATTTTTGTGCAAACCGAACAACTAACTCAAACCATGGCCTGTTTCCTTTTCCCTTCAGGAACTTATTTATTTCACATTTCTCTGGTTTAGAAATGACTGGGGCATTGAACTAATTAAAAAAATAATTTAATATGTAGGAATAAATCCTCCCCAAGCTGAGACCTTGTCAGCCAATTCTAACCTGGAGAGCAGGCTCCGAACAGAGCAGTAAATCTCCTGTAATGGGCTTCCAGACCCTGCGTATCACGGCGCGCTCTGCATGCTCATTAGGAAGCCCCGTTCACCTCGAAACTGCCCCCCAAACTTCCTGCAACAGGCTGGCTCCAGTGCTAATGGCGGCTTGAGGGACTAGGTGGGAGGCTGTGTCCAGGTACTGACTGTGGAGGCGCCCCAGGGAACTGGGTCTCAGTGGAAGTGGCAAACGGAGATGGAGGAGGAGGAGGGGGTGGAGGTGAAGAAGCAGGAGGGGGAGGAGGAGGAGGTAGAGGATGAACCCAGGGAGCACCTGCTGCCTCCTCCCAGCCCTATTGTGTGAGAACAGATTCCCTCACTCGGGAAATAGCTCTCCCAGGCTTTGGGTCGCTTAGCCCAGAGAATGGGTAAGGAAAAGACAGAGAAGCCATCGCCTAGGACAAAACCTGGAGGAGGATGCCAGGCAGGGCTGGAGAGAGAAAGGCTTTTTCTGGAAGAGTGGGAAGTCTGCTGCAGGGAGTGGGAGACAGCAAGGAGCTGCAGGCCCCTCGGGCTGGGCTGTGTGGAGTGGACGGGTGTTGCCAGGGCTTCCTGGACCTGCTGGAAGAGCACTTTGGACACCACCTGGGAGGACGGTGGGAGGGGCAGCTGTAGTGGCTGGGGACCGTGAGCCAGGAGGAAGCCTCCATGACCTGAAATTTCTATCCGTAATGTTGCAAGTGGCCAGGAGAGACACCACTCTTGTGGATGAAGCGTTGTCCACGTGACAGACAGAAAGAGAAGAGCTGGGCGATTCAGAGGTGCATGGCCATCCTGGCCGGGTCAGGGGAATTGGAGGCATCCCGGGGACCATTCATAGTTTTCCTAACAAAAACGTCTATAGATCCCGCGAAGACCATGTGACAAGAACAGACACTTCCTGGTCCCACACTCATCCTACCGATGACCTGTGACCTGCAAAGCTCTCCAGGTAAACCTTCAGGTTCCCAGGATGAGGAAACACTCACTTTTATTCCCCACCAAGGAAGTGTCTGAGGCCATCCGTGAGAGCCCAGGACCAGGGGCTGCGAGGCTCCGAGCTCTGGGCCTCTCCTGAGTAGCTGCAATCACTCGTCAGTCCTGCGTACGAGAGCCCTATGCCGCAAGAACATGGGGCCCTTTCCAGATCCAAGCGGTGTGCGCCGGTCGCCAGCCGTCAGGTGATGAGCAAACATCCAATTTTGCAGGAAGTCACCGAGATGAAGTGGGCTTCTGAAGCCACATCATCATTCATTACACTGTCATCTCTCCTTGGGAACTTCCCGTCCAAGGGGGATGATGCATGGGCGCGGGGCAGGGGAGGCACGGTCAGTGTCGACAGCCCCCGGAAGAGCACTGCAGACGACTGTTGATGTATCTGGCCTATCACGAAGATTTCTAGCTCATGGGGCAACAACAAGGGTTTTTTTTGGGGGGGACCTCTTTTTATTATTAACAGAGTATATAGCACAATAAATCCTACCACTCACACTGAGCACATGATTTAGCTCTGGCCATCACCGATAAATCCCGGACACAGAGATCTCATGACCTGATGTGCTGACCTCTCGGTCAGACTGTCGAATGTGGAGGGTGGAGGGGCCGGGCACCATGCTCCATACGGGGAACGGAGTCAAGGCAGAGCAGGCTCTGTCATCACGAGGACCCGCTGGTCCTCCCAGCAGCATGAAGCGCTCCTTGGGTTCCTTTCTGGGGTCCTGCAGTCCTCTCCTGACTCGTTCTTTTCTCAGAGGATGCCAGAGAATGGGGTTCAGAGGGAAATGATCAGAGTGGCTTGTTTAGGGTGATTCGAACAGGGGAAGAAATTCACACCTGGGCCCCATGGAAATGTCATGCAGTTGACATGGTGCCTTCCAGGACAGCGTTTTCAGTCCTTGAAGCTGATGTACTGCAAACACAATGGGGGTGAACCACATCTTATTAAAACAAAACCCACTAACTGTGCCCAAGCTATGTGCTGGGCACTGGTTTGGGAGCCGTGCGGGGTATTAGCACACACTTACAATGAGGCACCTGTCCACAGGGAAACTAGCATCTTGTTAAGGAGTGAGACTTACAAGCATCAGATAATAAGCAATAATGAAAGATTTGAGTAGCAGTTCTAGACAACAGAAGCTATGCTATTAGAGGGCATCTATGATTAATTCCTGAATAAACTGCATGGACAATAATTGCTAAACTATTGCAGAGAAAGGAGAGATCCCTTTAGGCTCAACCTGGCAGGCACACTGTTAAGGAGGAAAAAAAAAAAGGGGGGGAAAAGCTTCCATTGACCCCTGCCAGGATGGGACGTGATCTGGATAAGCAGAGAGGATTAGCGTGTCTCTCCACCACCGAAGGAAAGAGCAATGAGCGATCGTCCACCACATGCCCACCGCAGACGCAGCTCTGCACTGGGTGTCCCCATCACGGCAACCCTGTGGTCGGCGCAGCTCCCCACTCACCAGAGAGGAAGCTGAGGCTCACAGTGGTGGGTTCCTTTGCCCGTGCGAGCTACCAGAATGGAAAACGTGAAATGCCGCACCCAGCCATGATGTGATCATCAAGAACATGTTTACCTTTCCAGCCTGAAAAATTAGGAAACTGGGCAAAATATAGGAAACAATGATTTAGTCATCAGATGTGAGACAGCGAGGGGCTGTGCCCCCCGAGAAGTGGGAGTGAGGAAAGCAGCTCCGTGTTGCCCAGCTGAGCCCCGGTCTCGGCCCCTGCAAGGACCCGGAGATCCCAAACCTGGTGCTTGTGCCTCATGGAGAAGGTGGAGACTAATGCCTAGGGAAATGAAGGTGGCAAGAGATTTCAGACCAGAGTACCAGGGAAGAGAAAAGGACAGCGAGAGCTGTGGAGGGCTAGTGTGGGGTCGCTCTGGGTCAGTGCGTGACGTGTGGGCACGTGGGGAGGGGAGGAAGCCACAGTGTGCAGGTCATGTACCACCAGCAAAGAGGCACTGAAAACCCAAGGGCCCAGAGAGAGCAGGGTGCGGTTTCTGTTTCTGAAAGCCAGCAGGGAGCAGGGGTCATTGGCAGAGCAGGCACGCCGGCTCTGCGCTCTCAGAGGGAGCAGGTTTGCTCTAGACCAGAGAGCGCCTGTGGCCGGCCCTCACGGAGAGTGACAGCGAGACGCAGAGGACAAAACCAACAAGTTACTTTGCTGCTTTCTAGGACACAGTCTGAGACTATTTGAAGCAGTAACAACTGTAACGAAATCCAGCACTCACCAAATAACACTCAAGATGCCTGGTATCCGGACAAGCCTTACCGGACAAGCACCAATGCAGGAAAAGGTGAGTCTGTGAGGAGGCAGTCCGTTGGCAGGAAGAGGCTCAGAAATAGGAGACATAATGGAAGGAGCCTAGAAGGGATCAGAAGAGCTCTGATAAGTGTGCTTTATTGTTCAAGGAGGTGATGGGGATGTGAACACCGTAAGAAAAATGAAAAACTATCAAGTGGTCCACAGGGAAATCCTTTGGATAAAAAATGCAATGTTGAAAAAAAAAATACACTGGATATATGGAAGTACCTCACAGCAGGCAGAAGAACAGGTCAGTGATGGTGAAAGCTCAGCAAAGACACTGCCTAAAATAAAGCCCAGAGAGGGAAAGACTAAAAAATGACAGAGCCTAATGATTATGTGACGATACCGAATAAAAAATTAAGTGCAATTGGAGTCTTAGTAAGGCAAGAGAGAAGAGACAAAAAAAAATGTGAAAAAAATAGTGACCAGAAAATTTACAAATGTGATGAAAACCATGAACCTACATATCCTTGATAAAACCCAGAGTATTAACTTTTAAAGTCACACTACACAACTGAGTGGTTAAACACCCAGGATAAAAAATAATTTAAAATATTAAAATAATAATAAAGAACAAAGTTGGAGAAGCCACACTTTCTGATTTGAAAACATATTGCAAAGCTACAGTAGTCAAACAGTGTGGTACTGGCACATGAATAGACATATAGATCAATGGGACATTGCTGTGAGCTCAGAAATAAACGCTTACCTTATGGTCAATTAATTTTCAACAAAGATGCCAAGGCAAATCAATGGGGGAAAGAAAATCTGTTCTGCAAATGGTGCTGGAATAACAGGTTATCCACATTCAAACAAGAAGGTCGGACCCTTTCTTTGTATAATGCACAAAAAATAACTCAAAATAGATCACAGACCTAAAAGTAAGAGCTAAAACTCTTAAATATTCAGAAGAAAACACAGGTGTAAATCTTTGTTACCTTAGTTTAGGTAAACATTTCTTAAATATGGCACTGAAACACTAACAACAAAGGAAAAAATACATAATTTGGACCTGATAAAAATTGAAAATTTTGCCTTCCAATGATTTTATCAAGGAAGTGAAAAGACGAGACACAGAAGAGGAGGAAATGTTTACAAATCTTATATTGGACAAGGGACTTGTATCCAGAATACATAAAAAGTACAACTGAATAATAAAAAGATTAAAGTGCAATTAAAAAGTAGGCAAAGAATCTGAACAGTCATTTCTCCAAAGAAGCTACAGGAAGAGGCTAAGCACATGAGGATGCCTGACACGGTCAGTCTTTAGGAAAATGCAACTTAGGCCTGGCCAGGTGGCTTGATTGGAACATCATCCTGTACACCAAAAGGTTGCGAGTTCGATGCCTGGTCAGGGCACACACCTAGGCTGCAGGTTCGGTTCCCTGTTGGGAAGTGAACAGTTGAGGGGACACTGACTTCTTTGGGGGGACTGCTGAATCTTATGGTAATTCTGTGTTTAATTTTTTAGCAGGAGACAGAGCTGGGTTGAATTTTCACCTTCATTGCTGCCTCTTGGTTAACTAGGCCACTGGTTTCCATCCATAGCTGCGTATAGACAGAGTTTAAGGGGGTGTTAAGAGGTTTATTGGTTTTTAAAGGATTCCATGACCAAAGTGGCCCAGGGCACCCTGGGCTGCTGGGGCGCTGAACGGGCTCTGGTGCCCGCAATTTCTCCTGGCCCGTCCAAGACACATGGAACCAGCAGCTCCCAGAGAATGGACTTCCAGCTCCCGGAGTCCCAGTCCAGGTCTGTCCTCTTTGTGCTTGTGCGCCTAGTCCAGAGGTGGTGCTGAGGAAACACACGCCGAATGAATAACGACCTTCCCTGAAACACGACATCAGGCCTGGGCCCCGCGTTCAAGCCAGGAGGCCCACTTTCTCCGGACACCCAGGTGCTGATGATGGCCATTCCCACAGCCCACACTCCCCACCACCCACTGCAACCTTCCAGCCCTCTGCTCCCCCCAGCCTGACCCCGCTTCCCGAGGTTGGTCCCCGGGGACCTCTGCCGGCCTGCTAATGGCATCCAGGCAGAACAGGCTGGATCAGGAAACCAGAGCATCACCAACATCCCATCCTGGGCCTCAGGTTTTAATAGTGTGTATGAAGCCCTGTCTAAAGCCCAAGATTAATTTAATATGTAAAGCAACAGATACCTCAAATTAATATAAAACACTGTGATACAAACGACTTTTGTTCCGATCTGAATGCTGCATGCAGAGGCTGTAAGTAAATTAGTTATATTGATCTATATTCATAGAATTATTTAAATGTACCCTCTGGTCCTGGGAGCCAGGGTTTCTGATGCTTACCATTAATGCATTTTTCATTAGTGCTAGTGCTGGGAAGCCCAAATTTCATTTGGCTGCAAAAGATTAATTTCCTCTTGACAACCACGGCCAGATTAAAAAAGGGGGGGACTTAAAACAGTGACCTGCAGGACAGTTCTCAGAACTATGAATTAGAGGGCCAGGAAAACACAGATAAAAAAATAATATGTGTGTGTGTGTATAGATATATGTATTTTTTTCTCTCAATCGTCTGTTAGGCAGGAAGCAGCCATTTTGAGGAGAAGTACATCAGAATCTGTCACGTGCATTCACCGTCGACAGCCGACTTATTTCCAGACTCGGAGACACAAACAGGCACGCAGGCAATTAATTCCCAAATACTTTGGGCTTAACGTGTCCCTCATTTGCCCATTGGTTTGCTTCTCTCCAAGTATTTTCTCGACACCCTCACAAAAGGAACATATACAATAATAGTAATAGTACCATTAAGGCTAATTAAAGCCATTAAAATTAATTTTGTCTGAAGAGTTATTGGAGCATTTGCAACTCCCACTGAGATCATCGACGCGCGCTGGGGAGTCGCACAGCCGAGTCCCCGAAGGTGTCTGCTGCTTGGGTGTCATGACAAGGGACGTGGCTGGTGGCTCCCTGCCTGGCCCTGCACTCTGACACGGGCTCCTGGACCTCGGTTCCCAGGAGTGACCTCATCCGTTCCGCCTCCCACCACTCACCTGCTCTGGTTATAGTTATGGCAGGGGAATGAGGCGGGCACGGACCGTGAATTCTGTACCGGAGATGTTTTTACAAGGGGGCAGAGTGAGAGCTCACGTTTATGATGCGATTTGTGAACCATTAAAGGCCCCCTTGTTTAAAATGCATCCCTCAGAGACCACCCCAGTGCCCGAGATTGCCCGGTGAGAGATGTCCCTTCCGTACGGAAGTTCTGTGCCTTGTGGGGGTCTCTTGAGGGTGTGAACTCCTTGGGAGGGTGACCCATGCTCAACAGGCAGCACTGGGCTCAGTGGGACCTCAGGCTGCATGGGAGCTGACATCTCTCACAAAGAGTGGTGGACAGGAAAAGTGGCCTCAGGTGTACATACTGAATCCTGGGTGCCACATGGCCCCATGCCGGAGCGAAATGAAGGTGGGGTGGAACTGGGGCCACTGGCCTGCTGCCGAGGAGACAGGGAGGGTGCCCTGAGCTCCCTGGGGGTGGCTCAGAGTAACTGCAGGGGCCCTTGTCACCGGAAGAGGGAAGCAGAAGACAGAGCTGGGAGAAAGCCATGTGAGGGGCTCAGCCCAATGCTGCTAGAGGAAGGTGCTGGAAGCCAAGGGACATGGGGCCCCACGGAGTCCGGAAATGCCAGTCGGAGCACCTGCCAGGCTATGGTCAGTGGGGAAGAGCTGTCATTCATGTCTGTCAGGATGCTGGCAGGACCCACCCCTGGTGGCTTTCTGGCTGGATGCCCCTAGCTGTGTGCTGGCTGCCACGAGAGACCATCCGCAGGTCCTAGAGGCCCCCCAGAGCTCCCTACCAGGTGCTTCTCCGAGTCCACACGGGGCTTCTCCAGCTGCAATCCGCTACTACCCGGTCTCACAAAACACAGTGGGGTCGTGGGAGTGATGTCCCAACACCCTCGACGGGCTCCCTATTGGGAGCAAGCCGCAGGTCCCTCCCACACTCTTGGAAAGGAGTTTACACAGGGAAGCAGGGGGCACTCTGAGCTCCGCCCACCACTGACAACAATCACTCTCGAATCGTTACTCCTGCCAACCAACCATGTGTCTGAGAGCGAGGCGACATTCTTCTGTGGTCCCAGCGGGTGGTTATTAGGTCTCCACGAGAGGTCTCGGAAGTTTCCGTTTTTTGGTGGAGCTAAAAACACAGATTCTTCGTTAATTTTAAAATGGCCCAAGTCTAGTGGGTTAGAAAAAGATCCCACGGAAAGAAATGTGAGTGAGGGAAACAGAACAAATCAGTGAGTCAGATAAGCCCCACCTCGGAGTTGAGGGGGGTCCTCCGGCCTTGCCAATGGAAATCCCATAACCTGTCCTACTCAAAGGAAGACACTCCCCAGGGACTAGAGAAATCACTCGAGTGTATTTGCTGAATGAGTGATTGAAAATGGGGTCCCCGATTTCTTTAACAGAGGGGACTTCTTAGGCTTTACCAAGGAAAGTGGGTGCTCTCTACTTTCTCCACATAGCCTGTTATTGATGCATTTTATATAATTTTAGGAAGCAATTGGAGAGAAGAAAAAAAAGTGGGTAGCTCAACCACACTTGTTCAAGTTCTGGATAAACCTGCCTCGCTCCTGTCTGGACTGGTGGTGTGCATAAGAGGCCTTCGCTCCGGAAGGGGGTCTTGGTTTCCTGCACACTCCGCCGCCTCTTCCTCCCCCTCTCGAACTACTGCCTCTGCCTCCCTCTGCGGCACGCAGAGGGGCGAGCACGCTGTTACCAGGAGCCTGGACTAACTCGGGCAACTCCAGGGGTCTTGCAAAACCAACGGGCGTGAATTAGGTGGTGGCTGTGTTTTCCTCTTTCACTTGGGACCTGACAAAGAATCCCGGGAAGTCCACTGGGGACCATGACTGAACAGGGTGAGAGGCTCCTTCAGGCAAGGAAGGGTCAAGTTTCTCCTACGCCTGCAGGGGTTGTTGGGAGGGTGACAAGGGGGTGTGGACCTTAGAGGAAAAGGCAGAAAACAAGTCTGCGAAATACCTGAAATACCTGTAAACGCTCCTGTGCCTTTACTGAAAGAAGACTCTTCATAGGAGACTCCACACCGAGGTGCTAACAGCCTCAGAAGGAGCACTTTAAAAATATGTGTGTTTTTCTTTTACTTCCTGGGTGATTTCTGTCTAAAATGCACTGGGTGGTGTTGCTTCAGAGCGGAGAGAGGGGAATATCTGCTCATCAGGATCCCAGGAAATGTCCTGTGCTAGCCGAGGAGGAAGCAGGGGCAGCCGTCTGGGTCGCCGGCCTTACTCTCCCCGCCTGACTGAACTACAGGTCTGGAGTGAAGGCAGGTACCAGGACCCGGTCTGGCCTGAACGTGGCCTGTGGGGGAGCAGCAGATGATTTCATAGATCCTCGCTCATCTCTGGCTTCCACGGGGCTCAGCGTGTCGCAGGTGATCATTGATCGCTTTAAGGAAATACTGTCTGGCCCGGCCGTGATGGTTGTGACAATCAGCCCGCTGCTCTGGAGCATCCTGCTGCCTTGCCTCACCCACCGGGCACGAGCACTCCCAGGCTCTGTGATCTGGACGCTGTCTTCTCTGGCCTCCCTTCATCTTTCCCGAGTGACCAACCCTATCGAAAGCCCTTCCCTGGGCCAAGGGCTTGAGTCATTTGCCCTGAGGGCAGGGAGAGCGGCCTCTCAGACCCGCACCCGGGCTCTGTGCACAGCTCCGGGGACTGGAGAGTCCGCAGCGACAGAGACGGGTGCAGGGCTGTGCTCATCACGCCGCGGTGGAAAGGATGAGTGCGTGGAGTGTTGAGGTTTTCCAGATGGCTTTTAAAGAGAAGTCGGCATGGAGAATTCTCCAGGCCTGTCCCCACAGCCCTAGGCTGCTCCAGGGGTCCCTCCTCGAAAACCCGGGGCCCAGGGGTGGGAATGGCTGGGATACATTCCCTTGATGTGTGTGCATTCTTTATAAACCACTGATTTCTGGAAGAGCTGGGCACCTGCCGGGGCCCCTTCTGTGGTCTGTCTCACTCCAGACCTGACAGCCTCACAGCCACGCTGCAGGAGACACGGAGTCCAGTGCCAGGGGGACGGAGAAGGGAGGGAGAAGTGCCCGTGATGCCCCAAACTACCTGGAACTGGCCACCCTTAAAGAGATGGAGGTGAGCGCGGGAGTGCCCGGCACCCCACGGAAGGCTCCACACAGACCGAGGGCTCTCTTGGGTTTTCCTTCCCCACGCACGAGCCAGGCCCCTGCTGTGTTATGGGGAGAAGGCTCGGCGACAGGAGTGGCTGTGTGTGTCCGAGCACTTGCAGAGTTCGTGTCTGCATGGAGCGGTGCGGAACTAAACAAGTAACGCCCACAGGGATGCACCTGGACTCTGAGAAGTGAGAGCGGAAGGGGCTCAAGCACTTACGTAAAAAGTCCGAGGAGCCCTGGCCCTGGCCTGCCTCCTCGGAGACTGAACGCCAGGACAGGAGCCGTTGGCGTTATCAGGGTTTGAACCCCTGACAGACTCGGCGGGGGGGGAGGGGAGCTGAAGGCTTTGGCTGTGAGGCGAGCCGGATTGGAAACCCTGTCTCTAAGTCGGACTGTTCCACCGCCCACCTTCCTCAGCCCATTCTGCCCTCTGGCACTGTGGAGCCAGAGGGACCACCTGCTTTGTTCCTTCCAGAGCTGCTCTGCCTGGAGGCGCAGCCGCTGGCAGCAGCCAGCCCCTGGGCGCCTGGTGAGTAAGCACTGAGTGCTCCAGCCGTCTGCAAACTCCCAGGTGCATGGGCTGGACCTGGCCCTGCCGGGGTGGTCCAGAGTCTGAGGGAGACATGGTGGTGGCTTAGAGACAGGTGGGAGAGGACAGTGTGCTTGGTGACTTTGCCCTGCTTCTAAACAGACACCTGCAGGCAAGATGTGGTCCGCCCAGGACGGGGGCAGGAAAGGTGGATCTGCCGGGGACAGGGGCCTGGACAGATGTGTGAACAAACACAAAAGGGGGATCCTGCGTGATCATCCCCACCCACACCTGCCTCCAGCCACCTCCCCCTCGGGCTGTCTGCACACTCACGGCCTCTACAAGCCTGAGCTCGTCCTACCCGCAAAGCGAGCACAGCAACAGCCGCCTCACAGAGCTGCCAGCATGTCAAACACCAGGGAGGCCGTTCCTGAGTCCAGGAAGTGCTGAGCACAGGGTGAGACCCACCACATGACAGCGACTGTCACGGAGGCCATTTCCCACAGCAGGAGCACCCCTCTTCCGTCCCCGGGGACAGAACACCAGCGGGTGAAGAGCAGGTGCACCCCGAGTGAGTGGAAGAATGAATGGAACAGTCAGGCAGTCACCTTGAGGTGACTGACCTGGCTGACCCCACTGGCAGGTGTGGCCTTTGCCCCCCTTCTCCTGCTGCTCAAATTCCCGTCGTAGTGCTAGAGTGGTACTGCCGTCCTGACGGTGTCCCAGCGTGGAGGGCGACAGACACTTGGCGGGGACGGCGGGACCAGCCAACAGGAGGGCGCTTGTCTGTGGAGACCCCACGCCGCTGCCGCTGCCACCGCCGCCGCAGCCCTGGCAGCGTCTGCACAGCTTCTGTGCGACACAAGAAGACCTTGACCTTTTTTTGGATGTTCTAGTTTACACAACCCACTTAATGCTAACTGATGTCACTCATGGTATTACTAGTACTTAAAATATTTACATACATGTGCTCCACCTGGGGGAGAAGAAGGTCGCCGCTTGTCCCCACTGAGCTGGTGTGTGACAGGTGCCAAGCACATAGGTGAGCGGGACAGACAGCGAAGCTACAAGAAATAAATGGGATGCAAGGTTACATCCATCCACAAGACCCATAAGAAAACAACAAGCAGATTAATCCCGTTCTAGTGGAAGTTAAATGTTCTGGGTATTTTCATATTTAATATTTAATAAATCCTATAGTGAAAAACAGGAACTTGCCACTCTAAGTACCATTCCAACCCAGCATTCCCCAGGGATGAGACCCCTCACCTCCTGGTCCAATGGCAAACAGCGTCCTCCCTCTGTGAAAACTGCCCCCTGGGCGGTTGGGTCCGGGACTGGAGAAGCCGTGTGTGGCTCCAGCGCCGAGCCCTGCGCCTGACACCTGCGGGGCTCTCATAACTAAATGACTCAGTGCCCTGGCTGGATGGCTCAGTCGGTTGGAGCGTCCTCCCATACACCAAATGTCACAGGTTTGATTCCTGGACAGGGCACATACTCCCTCTCCCCATCTCCCTTCCTTTCTCTCTAAAATCAATACACATATTGTGGGGTAAGAATTTAAAATTAAAAAAGAAAAAGATTGCAGCCTGAACTGTAGTAATGGCTAAGGCACCAGGACGAGACCCTGCGATTGTGTTGGATGGATTTTAGGGATGACATTGGCCACTCCTAACTTTTCCAAGGAGTCAAAACTCCGTAATCACCTCTCACAGAGGGAGCATGGGGATTTCTTCAGACACCGCATCCTTCAGATAGAGTTTCCTGCCACCCACAGTGCAGAGAGCCATCGCCAACCACCGGTAGGAGAGAGGCAATTCGTGTCTCCTGGCCAACAGCCTGTTCTCCCAACGGCCCTCAGCCAGACAGGCAGCCGGCAACAGAGCCAGCCGAACAGGCCCAGCTGTGCTAGGAGGGACGATCATCTGGTGAATGAGTGGCATGTTCACGCTGGTGCCCGCTGGGCTAGGGCTGACCGGCCAGCACCCACTTCCCACAGCCACACAGGGGCCACGCAGCTGTTCTTGGGGTGTCTGATGTTGCACAGAGGGCCCTGATGGACAAAAAGGGGCCACCAACCATGAGTGGTGTGAGGGTGATGTTGACAGCTCATTCTGCTTAATTTTTTTTAATGTTCACACATAAACTGGTGACACCGAATGACATCTTTCTATTAGGAGAGATTTCGAGGAAGGCAGGCCAGGCTGGAGGAGAGAGGGACAGGAGTATAATCACGTTTGCAATCAGTCCTGGGTTCATCTCCTCCGGAAAAATCCACGTGTTTCCTAATGGCCACATCTCCAGGGCCCCCAGCACCCACCCACTCAGGAGCGAGAGCCCTGGTGTCTCACAAGTCAAACAGAGCCACTGTCACAGGTCACTCAGCCCTTGAAGTGTTGTCCGCATCAGTGCCCAATCATTCTGTTGAGCGTTGTGGATCTGGAGTCAGAAACTTCCAGTGCTGTTTCCTTGTTGCCACTCTTTTAAAAACTTTGTATTGTAAAAATACCCAAAGTAGTCACAAAAAAGCAGAGCGTGCTCTCCCCCAGCTCAGTAACATCACCATTTTGTTTCATTTGGCTTTAAAATAAAAAAAAAATTTAATTCCTTCCCAGCTCCCTCCTTTACATCTTTATTTTTCACTGGAGGAAATCTGAATCAAATACCAGGCTTCATTGTCTTCCAAATGCTTTGGTTTGCACGTCAGAGTAATATTGTTTTAGCATTGTCAAAATCCATCATTATTCCTAAAAAATAATAATTTCTACCTGGCTAGTGTGGCTCAGTGGATTGAGCGCCGGCCTGCAAACCAAAGGGTGGCTAGTTCACTTCCCAGTCAGGGCACAGGCCTGGGTTGCGGGCCAGGTCCCCTGGGTTGTAGGGGGCGTGCAAAAGGCAACCATATATTGATGTCTTTCTCCCTCTCTTTCTTCCTCCTTTCCCCTCTCTCCAAAAATAAATAAATAAAATCTTAGAAAAGAATAATTTCTAAATACCATTCAATACCCAGTTCATATTTAAATGCCCCATTTGCCTGAAAAATAATTTTTATAGTTGGCTTATTCAATCAGAATATAAAGGTCTACTTATTTTATTTATTATATCATAACAATTTTTTAAATTTCTCTTAATCCAGAACTACCTAATGTCCCTCCCTTTTTAGTTTAATTTTTCCTGTTATTAACTTACTGACTGATTTATTGAAGAAGTTAGGTCAGAATGTTCCGCATTCCGGATTTGCCTGTTCCTGACGTCATCTAGCTTTTCTATTCTTTATATTTCTCACCAACAGAAAGTTAGGTCCAGACTTTCATTGGATTCTGTCTCAATTTATTTCTGGAATACTTCGCAGTTGGTATTGTGTTCCGTAATAGCTCATATTAGGAAGCAAATACCGTTTGGCTATCCAGCTTTTAGCGAGGATAAAATTGATCGGCCATCCAGTCACCTGATATTTTGACTCAATGACTCCTTTTTAGCATCCCCCGCTCCCCTGCGTTGACTCAGTGCTGGGGGTGAGTCTGTACGGGTTCCTGGGAGCAATTTGAAAAGCACCGCGCAGGCCTGGTGCCTCTCCAGGCACACAGAGCAGCCTCCTGGCTGGCTCATCGCCGGCCTCAGGAGGGCTCTCTGGGGAGGCTCTCAGAACGAAATGCTCCAATTGCTGCTGTCCGCACGTGGAGCCCAACCTCGGGAGGTGCTGGAGAAACTGACAGGCAGAGACAAGCCCACGCGGAGTGTGTCCTCTGCAGGTTCTGGGATAAAACGCCGTACAGCTCGGGCTCCGAGCCTGTGAATAGAGGAGAGAAGCTAAACCAGGAAAGGTCGTAAGATTCTCTCAGTGATCAGAGCCTACAGCTTCACACTGGCCTCGCCGCGCCCTGCGTGCGGGTACCCTGGACTAGCTGCCCCTGCCTGCGCAAGGGTAGTGAGTATCGCTCTTGCCTCGAGAGAGGCTTGTGTCTGAACGAGCAGACGGGATGAGAACATTGCCCCGGCTCCTTCAGAGTGCAAGGACACATTCCAGAGTCTGACTCAGGTGTTCCGCACGTGCATGCCTGCTGAGACTCTTAACCTCTGGTTCATTTGTCAAAAGAGAATGGAATAATCAGAGAAAAAGGTGAGGGGGACCAAAAACACCCCCCAACCAACCTGCTGGGCTTACAGAAGCAGCAAACTGAAAATGAGACACGTGTCCCACCCACTGGGAATGGCACCACGTTCCTCACTAGCCCCGGCATGTCCCACAGGGACGGCTCCTAGCCCTTGTCTTCCCCAGCCCACCCCCGAGATTCTGGGCTGATGGCTGGCAGGAGGAGCTGGTTGTTCCACCTGCAAAGGAGGGGACCCGGGAGACATGGGCTTTCTGTGGGGGACCAACTCGGGTCATCCTGGGAGGTTCCGTAGGCAGAGAGCACAGTCAGGGCCAAGGATGGGAAGGGGTGAGGGATTCGCTGAGACAGGGAAACTCTTTCCAAGAGCAGGTGCGTGGGACCCTGTCTCGACGCAGCCAGGCATCTCTCCAAGTGGCAGCACCTCTGTCCCTAGAGCACAGGCCTGGCTGCCCGGGGCTCTGGAGGATTCTGATGATGGTGGCGGACAAGACTCTGCGCGCAGTTTTACTTGAGGTTCTGACTCGCTGATTCCACGCTTCCTCGTTCACAGTCAGCCCCATGTTCTCCACGAAGCTTCCACTGAGAACCTCGGTGAATCCTGATGTCTCCTTCGTCCGATTTCCCACCACGTCTCTGGTTTGTTCCCTACATCTTGGCGCTTCGATGTGCGCTTTTTTCCTATTTTACTTAGATTCTTCTCCCACTGTTCACACATGTCGCTCCCCTGCCCCCTTCTTTTTGCAGGACTGCACGATCCCTGATGTTGTGGGGGCCGTGTAACACGCTCTTCTTTTCTGTCCCCGTGGCACCGAGCTCTCGACTGAACACATGGCTGGTGTTCAATAAACACGTGCCGAAGTGGGTTGAGCAGATGGTCAGGGACTTCCCCGCAAGGAGGCAGAGCTGCCCTGCGAAGATGTCACTCTGGAGCGGCAAAGATGACCCAGCCACACCCCCACTGCAGCCCATATATCTCCCCGCCTTGGGGTCCCCTCCCTCCTCCTCCCCACCTCCATCCCCACAGCCCAGGGCAGCCTCAGTGCAGCAGCTGTCTTCGGTTTCCACTTTCTGGTAAGTCCCCTACTTTGTAAGAGGGCAAAAGAAGAAGTTTTGTATCAGACGCCTTTCCTGGAGTAATAAACAAACCACTCTTTCCTCTCACTTCCCACCGCAGTAGGCGGGTACAGTGGGGCAAGGCACCCCCACACAGACACACACCCACAGGCACACAAACATACACGCCAGGGGCCGGAAGCTTGACTCTGCCGCACCTGACCTGGGGCTGGCTGGGTGGTCGTGCCCAAGTCCTGTTACCGCCTGTGTCTCAGTTCGGGCAGCCGTGACAGAGACGGTCACGAGGGCACTACTGCCCTGACAAGGACTTGGTGGTCAGGAAATGTGAACGTGGACGTGTGAGCACGCTGTAAACTACGAAGGCCGTGTGGATACCGAGCTCTGTTGTCTCCATTAATGCACTGGAAGCGAGCTGGCCTTTCCCCAAGGCCGAGAGGCCTGTCCCATTCCAGCAGAGGAGGCCAACTTTGCAGGTGATGGGGAAGCTTCTTTCTCCATGCTTCCTGGGAAGAGAGGAATCCCATGGCAAAACTGAAATCACATGATCCTCTCCCCATATTTCAGCATCACAGGCAGCAGGGTCCCCGGCCCGGAGAAACCTGGAAGGTCGACCGGTCCCCGCTTGTTTGTTTCTGAGGAACAGGCTCCCACTCTGAATTCTGTGTACAGCTCTCATCCTCTGTCCGCTCCCCAAATGCTTCCACATTATGATGCAAAGCCTCACGCTGATAAAGCGATTTCTTAAAAAGTGCTCTTTCCTCCGCCACAATGGAGTTGCTTCTGAAAGATGAAGCACGGCGGTCGGAAGGCTCAGTGTGGCTGTGCAGTCTGCTAATGCTTCCAGAGAGGGGAAGGGAGCGTCAGTGCAGATGCATCACACAAATGAACAAAATTAAATTATTTAAATGTATAGTCTCTCGCTGAGAGGAAAATGTGGAATAACGCTTAAAGCTTTATTTAGATTTCCACTATCTTTGGGTTTATTGGAATGTGTACAATAAACATTCCAGTGGTTTCAGAACATGTATTTTTTCAAACGCACAGACCCAAGGGCAGAACCGCTGTCCCCGGCCGAGAGGCGAGCATTGCTCTAACCGCCCCGCGCAGCTCACGCGAGGCCTGTAACTCACGAGAACGTGGTCTGTAAATATTGCACCCAAATCTAAAATAACACGCACAGATTTAAATGACTTCTCAACTAGTCAGGTGTGGTGCCGTTCTCACTCTGTGCGGGGCAATTAGCTTGGCACCAACGGAGCCCGATGTGCTGGCAGAGGAGTGAGGCAGGTGGGCAAGGCCAGAGTGCACACTCTGTCGCTGAGCCTGCTATGTAGGAAGGGTTTCCAGTTTTCCAGGGGGGTCTGGAAGCCCAGGTTAGTGGGTGCAGTTTCCCAGTATTTATACGGGGTGTGCAAAAGTAGGACTGTATTTGTGGGCACACAAAGCACACTGTTTATTCTTGTATTATCACTTACTAATTATTGCATTACTTTCCATATAAACCACCACAAACCTACTCCTGCCCCACCCAGCATATTAGCAACTAGTTCAATTTTAAAACACCACCTGTGTCCAGGTTAGACAGGTTCAAGGAGATAGACCTACAGGCTGACTTTCACCTGCCGATCTAAGTTCTGACCACCCCTGCGGTGCCAGCCCCGGCGGGAGGAGCGTAGGAAGCCTCCCACTCACCTCGAGGACAGGCCCCTCCACTGAGCACGCACAGTCTCCAGGGATCGGGTCTGGGGCCCGCGTGAGTGACACAGGGGCCCCTGCAGGAATGCGGGGTGAGAGTCTGAAGAAGCAGAAAACACAAGACTGGTGAATGGACGTGTGTCCCGCTGACCACCTGGAAAGGATGGCCCCTGGACACTGTAAGGATGGTCACTGAGGTGACAGCAGGCAACAGGCAGCCAGGTTCCATCTCAGTGCATGGAGCAGATCCCCTTTCCAGGCCCCAGGAAACTGTCTTCATCAGGTCTCCTCAGCACTTCGCTTCTGAGGCTCTCGAGTTCCCCAGCAGGGCAGACTGGGTATGTCCTGAAGACTGGGCGTGTCTCGCTCGCCCTTGACCCCTGTGATGCTGAGCACAGCAGCTCACACCAGAGGCTCCGCATGCTCTGCGGCACACTGAACATATCTGTAAGTTCGGTGCATGCCAGAACACAGCAAGTTTTCCAAAGACCGTGCAGTCTGAATGAGGAGGGGAAGGGGAAGCATGGAGAAGCAGCCTGTGGTTCTGCTGCAGTTTTGCAGATTCCACTGTAGGAATCCACTGAGGTCCGGCCACAGTGCTCCCACCATGTTGTCGAGAGATCGTGAGCAAGACACTTTGGAGCACCAGGACTTGGTCCCTACGTGGTGACCTGCAGAGGCTGAGTTAGACACAAAGTTTCCCTCCCACTCCCCTAGCCCGTGACCAACTGACTTCTGTCCCTGAATCTACCAGGGTGCCTGCAGAGTGCAAATCCTTTTGGAAAAACCAGGGTTCTCCTTTGCTTTTGCCACTGAGAGCGGGTGTGCCAGCCCGCTTAGACATTTTTTGATTCCCAAGGGTATTTTCTGATGTCAGCTTCACATGAAAAATACCTTCTCTGCCCTGATAATGTGTTTTTAAGAAGCTCCAAGGTTTTTAAGAAGCTTCGATCTATAGACATGTTAATAATCTAGTTCACCCACTCCAATCCAGGTCCAGCCACTCAAGGTCAAAGGAAGTACCATAAAACAACGCCCAAATAGGAAATTCCAAGAAATGAAACCAGTTTCTGTAGCTGCCAAGATAAAGTTAGGGTTGAAAAGCATTTCCTCCCTTTTGCTCAGAAACCGAAGGGAAGCCAGGAGATAGGTGCTCCAGGAATTTCAATAGATGCCGGACAGGTCCGCACTTGTCCATCAGTCCACCTCGGGAAATGACCATCAGAGGCCAATGCTATCAAGCTGCCTAAGCTCACTCTTATCGCACTGCCTCTTCCTGAACCCTACTAAAGAACATTCTGGAAGAGAGTCACACATCTGCCTCTGATGGCAGTTTCTGATTATCAACAACCAGGACCAGCAGGTTCACCTGTGAAGTGGAAGTCTGTCTTCAGTGGGGTGGCCACTTCACTTTAGTCATTCATTCATTTGTTCGTTTCACCACTCATTCATTCATTCATTTACTTACTCCACGGACACGCACTGACTACCTTCCCTGGCCAAGCATTGTCCTGCGGCCTGTGATCTAAACATGGGTCGCCCCAGTGCCAAGTGGATGACAAGTAGAGGAGTGAAGGAATGGGTGAACGCACAGGGACTGGGGCAGCAGTGGAGGGGGGCAGGAGGAGCCGGGCACCATCTATCCTGGTGAGTGCTGTGGCAGCTCCAGGCTCCGTGTGGTGGGGCCCGTGAAGAGGATGTGGCGCCCCTGGGAGGCTCCTGGGAGGCTCTTCCACTGGGGAGACGGCATGGAGCCCAGCAGCCTGCCGCTCCAAGCACAGATCTGGTCTGGGAGGCCTGAGACCCTCTGCAGGTAGACAGTGCACCCTGCTGTGCATGAGACCACCCCCCTACCCCAGGAAGGAGGGCAGAGTGGGGGATGGGAAAGGAGAGGCTGGAGATAGCAGTCTGGGAACCACAGCATTTGAGGGCATGGCCAGAGCCCCCCTGAGTCAGTGTGTCCTGAACCCCTAACTTTCATCGCTCCAGACCCCTGAACTTCCGGTCTCCGTGTCCACAGCCCCTACGGAATTGCTGTGGGGGCTTTGAGCTGAGGAGAACCTGATCTTCCATGGCTGCATGGGGGAATTGTAGACATTCGCGACATTGAATGTGCAATCGAGTCTGAAATTCCAATGCTGAAACCCCAAGCATGGAGCAGGAAGTGAGGGGAGACTGTCATGGGAGTGAGTCTCTGCTGCTGGCACCTCTGTCTGCAGGGCAGTCCGGCCCGGCCATTGTCTCTCCCCACGTCTGTGTTTACAGACCCCTCTCGGTGCCACAGCGAGCCTCTAATGGGAACAGCGACACTCATTATTATTGGTGGGTTATTAATGAGGCTCCTATTAAATCAGGTGATATGTATGCATCATCTCACTCAATTCTCAAAACAGAGACTCAGGGCAACGGAACACAAAATGACTTTTAGTTTGGCCCAGATGGAAAAACATGGACAATGGTGGTCCAGGAGCTGGGGTCCACATTCAGACTATTAGGAAAGCAAACTGTCATATGTAGTATTTTGTGAAAATCATAAGTGGATTTTTTTAAACGAATGGACTCCCTGCTGGAGAGACCAAAGCAAGGAGGACGTGCTTTTTGTGTCTTCCTATCATGCACGGTGATGGGCCAGGTGACTCTCTGATTAGATTGTGCACAGCAGCTCCCTGCCCTGAGAAAGAATGCCCACTCTCATGCCCATCCGGGGTGATTTTTGTCATCTTATAATGATGTGTGCTTCACTGGGAGAGCCAAACAGATGACTTTTCATCTGGAGGTCCATCTGGTGTGGTAGAGGAGCAGGCAACCAGCATCAGGGGTCCTCGCCTTTCCACGGGGACCGATGGGACCTTGAGGCAGGACCTCATGCAGGGCACTTCCTTGGCGGGCCCCACTGCATCAGCGGCAAGCCTGACTCCAGAGACGATGTTTCACGAAGGACAGCAACGTACACCTGAGTCCTCTGGAGAATGCTGGAAGGCTGAGCTCCTGGGAACCCTGAAGAGGAGCCGTGGGGACAAGGCCCACAGGCCTCAGGCCTGCGCCTCACTCCACGCCTGCCCCTCCAGCTGCTCCCTGCCCTTGGGTCATAAGGCTGAGATGAGTTCGGCTGAGTCTGGACCATGTGCCCTCCTCAGGGCTCCGCTGTGGGCAGGGGAGCTGTGTCCGATCACAAAAGTGAAAAGAAGCCTGGATCTCTGACCCTCACTCCACGGCTCAGCGTGGACCGGATTGACACTCCGACTGACCCGTGCATTAAGATGCACAGTCTATATCACTAATGTGTGGGAGATACCAGCAGGACTGACTGCCTCGAAGGCCTAGGTGGAAAGAGAAAAATTTGGAATCAAATTGACAAGTTCACAAGATAAAGAGAAGAATTAAGGACACAACATGCATAAAACCAGAGGCATAGGATCCAAACACTGTCTACACCTGGGTGTGGAAAATTAAGAAAGGGGAACTCAGAGATCCTGAGGGCAGAGGGGAGGGGTCAGAGGGGAGGGGTCAGAGGGGCAGGGACAGAGGACTGGAGAAGGCAGGCTGACGTGGAGCTGGTAGAAGACTATCTGACTCTCCACTGAGAAGTTTGAACTTTGCACATTTATTTATCCACTGCTTAATTACTTACTATGCTAATAGTAATACATGTGACATCAAAGGCACTTTGCTAAGTGATAATATAATTTTCTTAGCAATCTAAGCAGCTCAGTCAAAACTGGTGCCTCCTGGGCTGATGTGATATCCAGCAGGAAATGCCCTGTGGGAAGAGGGAAAGGGGAGGGCTGGGGTGAGGTCAGAGGGGAGTGGCGAGATGGGTGAAATGCTAGCATCGGGGCCTGGTGGAAATTGCGTCCAGAACTCCTAAACAAGCCAAGGAGGGGGCAAAGGGCAACACCAGGGGAGCCCCAATACTTAGGAGGGTAGGGGGAGAGACGACACCGAGAGGGACTGGACATGGTCGCACAGAAAGAACCAGATGGGAGGGGTCCTGGAGCCGCAACTGGGAAAAGGGCAGGAAGGGAGACTGCAGAGAACCTCGGTGAGGCCAAGGTCCTGACGTGCCCACTGCGAATGGAGCCTCAAGCCCTCCCTCTTCCAGAGACAGCTATAATTTTAGAAGGAACTCCAATCCCAAAAGCCTCTGAATAATAAGCCTGGCCTGGACCCATCCCTCCGTAGGGGTGGGAGCCAGGCTAGTGCTCTGGACCCACTTCTGACACCCCACCCAGGCAGACACACCCAGGCCTGCTCCAGGCACCGCAGCTTTGGGAGGCGAGAGGGCAAAGTGGCTGCACGTGCGGACTTCACTTTCATTAAAAAAACAAAAACAACCAAAAAATCTCAGTTTAGGAAACAGCTGTCTCTCTTCAAAGAGTAGAGTGACCATGGGAAGTTCCTTGACCCTCAGAGATGCCATTCCTTCGCCCATAATAGAGAGAAAGTACGCTGATTTCGCAAGGTTGCAGGTAAGGCTGGAACGAGATAGCCGGCCATTCAGCACAGAACCTGGCCCCCAGGGAAGGCCCAGCAAATGACAGAGTTCTGATCCCAGCCACGGCGCGGGGTGGGTGGGGGGTGCCTGCCATGGTGGGGGCTATCAGCTGAGGATGCTGGGAGGTTCTGGCAGCAACCCCAGCCTGTGTTGGCGCAGCCTCTTCCAATTACCCGCCCGGCTGCTCCCTACGTGCTCTCGGAGGGAGTGCGTGTGCAGCTCAGATAAGCCGGAGGGTGGGCAGGTGGTCCCGCCACGAACCTGCGCACATCCCTGCTGAAACGCAGGAAGGCCCCCAGCCGCACTGTACATCTTCCAGGAGGGGACCCCAAGCTCCCTTGATGTGAGTCTGCAACTCGACGATCATGAATGCCAGCTCCTCTTTGTTTTGTTTTATTTCCACCTAAGAAATCCCATTTAGGGAAATGTACCAGGGGGCTGTTTTCCGGGTTGCAATGTTCCAGGTCGGACTCCGCTTTCAGTGCTGAGCCTCTCTGCGTCTGGCAGAGAGTATCTCCGGTCGCTTGAGAGTCCATGCCATGATCAGCAAAGCCCCACGTTGTTGGACACTGACGTCTCTGCCTGTGAAATATGGGTAAAACTTATTTTCCCCTCCTCAGGGCTTCTGAGAGGCTTTGCTTGGAGGCGCGTGAGCTCACAGGTTTTATTTTCGGCCACTGGAGGGCTCTCCTCTTTCTCCACTAGTGCCGTGAAAAGCCGAGTGTGAGCACCCTCTGCACGTTGAGGGCGGGGCTTGAAGAGGGGGTGGTCCATGCCCGATGCTTTGGAGCCGTGGTCATCAGCCCGTGGGCTGCAAGGGCGTTTAAAACCTGCAGCACCTGGCTGTTCCGTCAGGGGCACCGACCTCTTTCCCTTACGATGTTGCATAAAAAAAATGACACCAGCCAACACAACAATCGCCGTCCGGTGTGAATGAGTCCAAATTATACCTATTTTTTTTTTTTTTTGTTAGATTGGCAAAAAATGTATTTTTGGTGTGCTGTAGAATTTTAGTAGCTGGTTCATGGCCAGTGGCCAGGCTGGCTGGCTTGTTTTTTATTTTGTTTTGTTTGTCTTTTAGACATCATGGACTTGGTCTTTTGGGCGTCCTGCTGGTTCCATCGTGGTTCGCCGAGTCTGAACATCAGTGTAGAAGTGAAACGATGCCCCTTTGGCCCTGGAGACCCTTGTGTGTGCCACCTGGCTGTCACCTGCCTCCCAAAGGTGGCTGAAAGCTTCCGTTCTGTGCATGAAGCTTTACTGTTTCGTGAGCCCTTCGATTTCCCTCGGAAATAAATATATGCTGTTCCCACTGCCCGTCTCTGAATCATGCATAGGACTGGATCTTAAAATTCGTCACCCGCTACTTAACACTAGTCACAGTGCTGGCGCCCACACACACTCTACTGTACATGGAAATAACGGGAACCTGGGGGTGTGGATGTAGGAGGATCCCCGGTACTGTCTCCTCGATTCTCCTGTGCATCTAAAGCTGTTACTGTAAAAGAAATCACTGAAACGAAAATCTAGGGCGGCTGTTCCTCTCCCACACCCCCGCTGTCTGTCAGCATGGGGGTGGTGCCGGCAGGGGCCAGCCTGGGCAGATCAGCCTGAGAGCGTCTGCATGGTGCGCTCCTGGGAGAGGAGCACGTGGCCCTCGCTCATGTCTTTCAGTCACAGGCACGCAGACCCTGCCGGGATCCCTGGGCTCCTCCTGCCACTTCCTCCCGAAGACAGTATTTTCCCTGAGAAGTGCACGTGCCCTCCTTCACCTGTAACCTGAACAGACATCGGACCCTACAGTCCATTTCCACCAGCCTATTTCCTGTCAGGCTCCTGGTTCCAGCCCTGTTTCTGCTGACCACAGCAGCCTCCCTCCTTTCCTGGCTGAGAAAGGAGCCTTCCTCTGGTACCTCCTTCCCCCTCGCTGCTGGTGAGAGTCTGAGGGGGACTGCCATCAGCACCCACCATCTGAAAACCGATGTCGTGATGCTTAACCATGAAGACCTGAAGCTGGTGCCAGGAATGGGGTCCTCTCCCTCCCTCTTGGGGACCCCCTCTCTCTAATACTAACCCTTCTCTTCTTCCAGACGCCTGGGGCCACCTTGTGCTTCCACGCATCCTGAAACCTGTCATGACCCAACAATGGGCCACCGCCTCCATGCCTCTGTGGACCATGGCTGCGGGCACCCTGGTTTCTTGGGTCCCTGAATTTCCTCTTTGATCAAGGCGCATGTGTCCTAGGCTTGACCGATGTCTAGACCCTTCTCTGGGCACTCGAGGGCTTCAGAGTTTCCTGCCTCCCAGGAAGCTGGGTGTGTCCAGTGTGGTACGTTGGCCAGTGAGACGTGATTAGAAGTGACCCAGGCCACTGTCCTGTAGGGACATTTAATTGTTCTGCATATGCCTCTGCCTTCTCTTCTCCTGCACGGGGATCAGGGACATGGGTGACACGGAGGTGCCGGGAGGTCAGAGCAGCCTGCAGGGCTGAGCCTGCACATGGGGCACAGCTGCCCCGGTAGCTGCCTGGCCACACCATGGACTCGGCGTCAGTGAGAAAGTGTCACTGTCCTCCCAGGGACTGAGACTGTGGGAAGGTGTTGCGCACTACATAACCTAGAGTATTTTGACTAGTGCAGTTGAAAAGTAATCTCAAGAGTGTAATGCGCTGTTAGTAATTGATGAATATCTTAATGTATTACCTCTTCCTGGGTACTTCTATTGTGAGAGGCATCTCAGGGGACAGGGTGTCATAACTGAGAAGAATAAGCTAATGATGAGGAGCAGACACGTGGGCCTGTCGCAGAAGGGGACATTTTGGGATGATCACACCATGCTGATGGTGGGCCAGATCCCTCCCCACACATCCACATTAAAGGCGTGATCTGTGACAAGGAAAGTGTGGGACTTGGGCTCCTGTCACAAGTGTCCCCTGCTGGCCTCTCTGAAGAGCACTGACTGCAGGCGGGGGCCCCACTGTGTCCTCAGCACAGCGCCTGTCTGGGAGCTTCAGCAGCTCTGTGAACCTTCTGTGTGGCCAACAATGGCTGCTCTGTGCTGGGTTCTGGCTGGGACCCAGGTGTCCTATGTCACCACTTTTCTCAGACTGTGCAGGGAGATGCTGCCCCCAGAGAACCATGGTTAGGATGGGGGCGGGGGGGTGGTGAGGGGGAGGTTGGAGCGACATTTGAACCCAGATGCTCTTCACCAGGCTCTCTGTCCCTCATGGGCCCCCCCATGCCTGCTGGGCCTGGTGTAAGACCCCACCCCAGGGAAGTGTCCTCGCCAGTGACCCTGTGCACTGTGACCCCCCTCCTTGGCAGTCCCTACTGCCACCTGCAGCCACGATGGCTTTCTCCAGAGGTGGGCCTCCAATGTTCCAGGCCTCTCGATGTTGGGGCCAGACTAGGCTGTCCTGTGACTCCCACCTGACTCAGGGAGCACCTCCTTCCACTGGCTGTGTCCCCATGGGGAACGCTCCCCCACCCCTACTCTCCTACTCCCCCATGTGGAAACCCTGTCACTCAGCTGAAGCCAGCAGAATCACCCACCCTCTGATGGCTCCATGACAATGCCTTCCTCGAGGGCAGGGCACCTGTGAGTACTCACCCACCGCAGGCCACCCTCTGCTTGCCGTTGTCCCTGGTGGCTGCTGGGCTTTGCGAGGACTGAGGCCATAGCCGACTGGACCGGACTCCCCAGCTGGGCCAGGGGCCGGGGGCCAGGGCCAGTTGTCAGCAAAGAGCTGCCAGCTGAACGGACACACTTTGCCAGGAGAGTGGCCATGTGAGAGGAAGAAGCGGACACCATGCTGGGTGTTTTGTCACCACCAAGGGCTGTTAACAGGCGACCGTTACCAGCTCCTGGCTGCTCCTGCCTGTCTCACAGCCCTCATCTTTTGCACAAAGCCCACAGCCAGTCCCCAGTGGGTGCTGGGCCTCCTGCCCAAGCTTCCCTCGTTGGCACATTTTTTTCCCTGAGATACCTGAAGCCTCATACTCAGACCAAAACAGCACTGACCTTCCTGCCCTCCATCACCTGGCAGCTCCCATCTCATTTCCCTTTGCGAGAGCTGGGCCCCCGGCAGGTTTCCCTTGCTGACTGGTTTTCATTTTCTGCTGGTTTGAGCTCTACCTGGTTATTTATGTTCCCGTCTCCCAGGCCCCGACATCCAGTGGAGCAGACGCAGGGCTGGGACATGGGGCAGCTGCCACGGCATGGTGACCTCCCTCTGGGGGATTGGGGGGCTCTCCCCTGGCCCCTCTGTCCTCAGTGGACTGTTTCCAAAGGGCTGTCCGTGGCCTCTAGGGGCAGGCATTTCTTTGGGTTGGGTTTTTTTTGTGTCTTTATTTCCTTTTATCTTTTTCTGTTTTTCTTTCCTTTCTTCCTTCCCTCCCTTCTTCATTCTCTTCCCCCTTCTCCTCCTCTTTTTCTAATTTAAATGATATCTCTTCCCTCAGTTATAGGCTAAGCAGTCTGGTGATGCACTAAGGAAACTTCCTCAGCAGTTCTTAGAAGACATCCTCCTCCGGGGCCACCAGTGCAGAGTGCAGCAGGCGCTCTGCTGGATGAGGCCGCTTCCCCTGCAGGGACCCAGGAAGGTGCCTGTGTCACCACAGCGACTGCCACCTGGGGCGGGTGTCCCAGGACCAGACACCAACTCAGGCACAAAGAAAGAACCCGCACAAGCAGACAACATCGTGAAGGACAGTCACTGACCAGAGTGACAACACAGCACTTCCGGAATCCCCCCGCATCCCCTGCCTTTCTGCTCCGGTGTGCTGTTTCTTCAGCGAAGAGGGGCACAGTCCCCCTCACGCATTGGTAAATTGGCTTGTTCTGCAAAGTACAGTTCAAAAAAGTCACCATACCAGCCTGTGCAGGGCACTGGAGAGTAGTTGGGGAGCTGGGGGAGGCCAGAGAGCGCCGGGAAGAGAGAGAAAGACCTCAGAAGCTAGAAGAGAGGGCAGATACAAGTATTCGCCGAAAGGGGGTAGTTCCCGTGCATGGGGTGTCCAGATGGGATGTTGCAGGTTTTCATGCTGGAAATGGGAGCTGCCGCAACCTCCCTCAACCTTAGCCTGCTTCTCCGAGTCCAGAAAACCACTGTCACCTGCCTCCTGTCTCAGGGAAGAAAGCAGATCTCTTCCCACTCACAACAGCCAACCTACATGTCACACCACCCAATGCCCCTGCTTTCTCCATGATGCCGCCTCTCCTTCCCCAGCTCCTATGTCTTTCCTTGGGCTCCATCTTAACCTCCACTCACCCCTCCCCACACCCCTACGCAACCCCGAGTCCTGTCTGATCCACTCCGCAACTCCATTTCTCCCCTCCCCACCCTGATCTTGAGTCAGCCATGGCCACTCTGTCCAGTCCTCATGCTCAGTCACTGCTCCACGTCCCCACTCCTCCCAGCAACTGCACTGACAGCGTCTCAGCATGATCCCAAAGCTGCCATGCTGCATCTGTCTGAGGACCCTTCTCCATCCTGATCTCATGGGACCACTGTTCCCCGGCCATCGACACCTCGGCCCTCCTCCACAATGACGGGAGCACGCCCCCTCCACCCCCGAGATTCAGGGGTACAGACATGTAACTCCCTGCTATGGCAGAAAACTAAAATCTATCAATTTTGGGTTTAAAACTCTGAGTTTTGGTTAGCTATGTAATCAGTTTCTTATGTTCCTTCCTTCCCTTCCTTACCACCCTGAGGCACTTTGTTCGTCACCGTGCTGGAGCCCAAAGCATCCTGTGACACTGCCCTTCCACCCAGAGAGCCCACAGGTCTTTGACATCCATCCACTCACGCCTTGTATTTGACTCAGAGCCGCCTGGAGAGGCCTGGCCTCCCCGACACCACACCGCTTCCACTTCCTCCACCGCTAACGTCTGCACGGGACTTGACCTTGGGCATCCCCACCCCAGAACGCCCCATTCCTGGCTGTCACGCCCTCAGTTCTCACTTTATTCTGTTAAGTGCTCCACCATTTCTGAATGGGCCTTCCTTCACAGTGATGCTCAGAGCAATTAAGGGAACAGAGCTGAAGGTATGATCCATAATCCCTCAATTTATCACGCTTTGCTTAACCTCCACACCACATCCCATCTCTCTTGGGATAAGTGCCAAACCAGAGGCTGTGTTCAGGATGGAGACCCAGTTAGATTTATCACTAACAGGAACAAAATAACTCAGGCCCTTTAGGGACAGATACAGAAAAGTGAGGGAGTTTAACTCTTAACTGAAAGAAGAAAACTAACATTTAGACCAAACAGCTTATCTCCAGTAGGCTTTGGCCATGGTGTGGCCTTGGCAGCTGATGCAAAATGTCACGGTTCCGCTGGTTCAGGTCCAGGTTTAAGCCTGAATAGCAGCTACGTGTTTGCAGTGAGGATGTGTGGCTCAGAGAGAGCTAAGGAAGGGTCAGGGTTTCTTTAGACAGGACAGTGCCCCCCCTACCCCCGTCTCAGAGAAGAATTTAGAGAACAGAAACCGAAGGGCTTGCACAGGTCTGCACAAGAGCTCAGAGAGGCAGGTCCCTCCTTCCATCCGAAGTGCTGTTGGCTGTGGACACCTGGCCATGCCCCAAAGTCTATGCCCAGAAGTAAGATTAGGCCTTGTCCACCAAACTCAGATGTTCTGGAAATGAAGCATAGTGCCTATTTCCTAACTTGTCATGTCACAGTTTGGAGAACTGTGCACCTCACATGTTATTTCTGGGCTTGGCTGATCCCTGAGCCTGATTCAGGGAAATGTCTCAAGCTGATGCTGTAAATCAGAGTCATCCTCTAGGAGCGGGAAAATGGTACCCCAAGGTGCTGGATCCCCTCATCTCGGATAGTAGAAACAACTGACATCTTGGCTCACCAGCCTCTGTCATATTCAAGTCAGAAGTTAAAAACACAAGAGAATAGCTCAAGTTGCTTACCATTATCACCACGATCATCATCATCACCACCACCACCACCACCATCATCATCATCATCATCTCCATCATCACCATCATCATGGCTGATATGGATCTGGGTTGACTGCATAGTACCGACCCTATGTGAAACCCTAGTGCGTGGCGTGTGTAGGGCAATCCTACAGCACTGAAGTAAATCAGAGTGTGTTGCCCCAAAGTGTTATTAAAAGAGCTTCCTGCCCTCCACCTATCTGCCCAAGAGCAGGACATGCTTTTCTTTTTGTGAAGGTGCCCCCTGCTCCTGCTCCAGGAGAACAGCCGTTATCACTGGGCCCAGAAAGCAGGCACTGGGATGGGCCTGCACAAACAACCCTCACTAGAGAAATCCTCACATACAATTCGTTTCTCCCGCACATGTAGCTTCCCACAATTCACTGTCCCTCGAATCCAGGCCCTTTTTCCTTTGTCTTGTCACTTCTCCAAAAATGTATCACCCTTTGTTAAAATGGTCTGCAGGCCCCCAATTCTAACCCCTTCGTTGAGCTTTCCCATCTCTGGGTTTCCCCCATGTATGAGCACTGTGCATGTACATAAACGCTGTTTTCCTCCTGTGGGTCTGGCTTCTGCCCGTCTAGTTTGCAGACCTCAGCCTCTGCACTGATGAGGGTAGAGGAAAACGATTTGTCTTCCTCCCCCATGGGGCCAAAGGGAGGACCAGACGAAGAGTGTCATGGCTAACACAGAAGACAAAACCCTGATGCCTACATCCCAGTGAAGCTGAAATTCACCACGAGCAGGCTCAGAGCCCTGCCATTTTGGGCGAACTTCATAAGTACTAAATAATTGGCCTACGTACACAGAAGAATGGATGATGAAAGCAGAAAGTCCCAGGTGAAGCCACGCTCTCATCTCAGGTGTGGCAGGGAACACAATGAGTCCTCAGCACTCTGTGCAGGCACCAACTTCTTCCAAGTCCAGCCTAGACTCTTCCCCAGGAAGCTGCAGGTCATCCTGGGCCTGGGGGGTGAGTGGTTTGTTTGGTCTGGGACACCAGAGTACAGCTAATGTTTGGTGGCTGCATCAGATATTTCCTGTGAAATAATCTTTACAAAGTAAGTAAAAAGGGCTTCTATTTTTGCATATTGGAAGTTGACACAGGTATGCCTTATTTAGAATAAACTTATCCTGCAACGCTTGGGGCAGATGACACCGATAAAGCTTACGGCTATCATTTTACAAACCACAGAGCCTTCATCTAAGTCAAGGTCGGGCAGTAACACAGCATGGTGCACAGTGTGAAACAACACATGTCAGGACAGACAAAGGACAGAGGGAAGGAGACCCGGGAGCACATCAGGCAGGGTCCGTCCTTAGCGCAGGAGACAGTCAGAGTTGCGAGAGCATAGGAGGAAAGTGAGTCTGACAGGGAGGTGGACGGGGTGGCAGAAGGCAGAGTTAAACACATGCTACCGCAGTGAAATTAGTCATATTGATCCGAGCCACCGTATTGATGCCTCCACCTGCGGTGTTTAATTTAAATCCACTGAGGAATTTTGTATCATCTGGGATTTCACCAGGAAATACAAGGCAGAACAAGCAGCTGCAGTGTGAGTCGCTGGGACAGGTCAGGAGACTCCGCCTCCGATCCTGAGGCACCCATCTCAGACTGACCCTTAGTGCAAAGGGTCAAGAGTTCTATCACCTTTTCTTGTTTGACAGCAGGAGAAGAGGGAGAAGACAACCTTGTGGCTCTTGACTTCGTGGGGTGGGGAAGCGGGTCCTACAGTCAGTTTGGTGCTTTTGCTTCAGAAGCTGGGGACACCCTCTGAGCCCCCCAGGATGGAGGCCTGGGCCCGGTTCCCCCAACCCCCATCCAGCTGAGCAACTGTGGGGAGCAATGAGTCCTACCAGCCTGGGCCTGATAATGCTTTCCTAGCGGAAAGGAGGAAGGCCCGGTGACGTGGATTTGGGCAGCTCTCTAATGCAAAGTTGGGCCGTGGTTTTATCAGACAAGGGGAGCCAGGGCCCCATTCTCTGGCCCGTGCGCACCTCACAATGGAGACAGTGAGCTCTCCCTAGAGCAGTTCCTCAGCCAGCTCCCAGTGCAGAAGGGCTCACTGCCGAGGGAGCCTGGCTCGATTAAGGCTTTGTGAGCCTCCCAGCCTCATTACAAATCAATAGAGACGAACCGTGCACTTCATACTCAGAGCCAAGCCAACAAAGCCTGACTCATACAAGCCAAGGGGCTGGACTGTCCTGGGCAGCTTGCTTTGTTTTATTCTGTATTTCAGCGCCAGCCCCTTCCTCCCACAGGTCACCTCACCCACTCCCCCCAATCCGTCTTCAGTGTCAATATTCCACCTTGCAACGTCCCCCTCGACCCCTCTGTCTACGATCACAGTGTCTGGAAGAACATTTCTTACTGGACTGCACACCTCCCCGTGCCAGACGAGTTTCCGGAATGACAGGAAAGAGGGGCCCCCACCCCGGTGCCATGTAACTTCACTTTTTCACATAGGAATGAATGATTCTAGTACCTTTTTGGAAAACCTCCTGCTTCCTGTTCCCCCTCCTGATGCTTCTGCCATCCCCTTGGCAGCATACTGGTTAGAGCGACAAGGGGACTCAGGGAAGACGGAGCACCCACGATGCAGGGGTGGGCGCTGAGGGGCACCCACTCCCCTGCCTATGCCCACCTGTCTGTTCTCTGAAAAGGAGTGGTGTTCTGCTCCCTGTCAGACAGGATGGTGCCAGGAGTGATTACACAAGGAGAAGTCCCGAGTGGGAAGGAAAAACCAAAACAAAACAAGGGAAGCTTCAGATATCTCCGCAAATTCCAGCCTCCCTGTCTTAGAGTCTAGAGCCTGGGCTCCTTTCCTGGGAATCACGAAGGCGCTCTGCTTATGAGCCGCCTCGTCTTCCCACACAGGGAATGCCAGCCCAGGCTGCGCCCACCGCTGCCTCCACCCAGGGACGCGCTCTGCCTGCAGGGTGCCCTCTCGTCATCATGACGACCCCATGGCAGAGACTGCTTAATATTAGCACGTTAGCGAACATGGGAACAAGGAAAAACAGTCTGTTTCCCATGCCACGCGCTTCATAAGCAGGGACTGTGCTAAACTGCAGTGGAGGCTGCAGGACCCAGCAACCCCAGGTTGCTGCGGCCCTGCCCTCTGCCCACCTTCCCCACTGTGGTCTGTGTGCCCGGCCTCCTCCCACTGGGCAGCCACACCTGGGCGTCGGAGATAGAAGCACCGGACTGAGACCCCAGGCCCTTCTGTCAGCCGTGGAGTGTCCTTGTGCAATTTGCCTAATGTTGGTGAGCTCCCACTTCCACATCTGAAAAATGAAGCTGGGGCCACGTGAGGATTAAAGGTGAAACATGCAAATGCAGCATTTCAGAAACGCTTCTACCTGGCCTCTTTCTCAAGGGCTTTTTCTCGGGTCCCCAACCCCCTAGGAGGGCTGCAGACTCACCCCCAAGAATGACTTCTCAGGTTTCACGCCTTGCTCGTCCCTGGGGTAACTGCACTGTGACAGGCTAGGATGAGTCAGGACAAAAACCAGTTTCTAATTATACAGTTGGATGTATGGGGATTGGGGAGTCTAAATGCTGAAATCCTTCCAAGCCATAGACACCTGTCTCTACCATGGAGCAGATAATAGACACAAGACGAATCACAAAGCTTTGAAACCTGGTTCTGTTGTTGATACAGACAATGGAGCCACTACTGTCACCTTCACAGGACAAGGGGGAAAGTAGGGATTCTTAGAAGGGGCCTGAGGCAACTTCTGCATCTGGACGTCAGTGAGCACTCCACGCTCACTGAACGCCAATGAGCTTCTGATGGCCAGTGACACCGTTGGGGCCCTTGGACAGAGGGTGGCCTGGAGGTGCTGCTGACCAGCCAGCACTGGGACCGCAGGACTCAGGCTACCGGGCGGATGCAGAAATGGGGGTAGCGATGGGCAATTGTTGAAAACAGTGCCATTGTAGGTTCACGGCAAAGTACAGAAGCAATCCAGAAGTCTGTGAATTAAAAGAATGTTGGGGGCCAAAGTGGAGAAGATGGTTCTAGGTGGTTCTGTAGCAAAAACAACAGCTGGAGACATTTTATTTAAATGAACTGAAAGGGCAGCTTTTGAAAGCAAAGCTCATCTTGAGATGCACACAACCGCACCCATTGCAACAGCCGCAGGCAGCAAGCGCCGTAAACCACCCCAGACAGCCGGGGTCGAGAGGCCCCCACAGACGTATTACGGCAGAAAGGCATGTGAGAGGGAGAGTGGTCCGCCGATAAATCAGATGGGGCTGAAGGTCACGATGGCTCAGAAATGGCCAGGTTACCGGGCTGACGTACGAGCCAAAATATAGAGGTTTGCCACGAAGCTAAGGAGAAGCAGTCAGGGCTATTAGAAAGCAGCAAATACTTTGTACATATAAAGTAGCTGTTGATGAAGAGCACTATTAGAGAATATTTGAAAAATCTGAGGCATAAATCAGCAGTCTGAGAGGAAATATTCCTCAGCTCAAGCCAGAGATGCTCTGGGCCCTTCTCATGTGAGTGAAGCCAGCGGCAGTTCTCACCAGAACAAAGGGGGCATATCTGTGACTGTCACAGAAAGAGCTATGGAGCCAAAACCCCAAAGCAATCACGAAGAAGAGAGAGTAGGAGGAGGAACACAGAAAACAATTTTTTGATAAAACTGCCAAGGCTGATGTCATGGAAATATTGTATATCTAATATGTTGGAAGTATAATCTCAAAGTTAGCTAGATGCCTGATGGAGACAAAAATAAATTGACTGGTAATTTTGGATATGTACTTCAAAATGTCAGGTCCTTTTTTACTTGAAGGTAGGGCGCATTGCAGATGCACTTACTGTTTACCAATCATACAGCAGACTTATGCAAGATCATGACCAAAGCCGATAGTGAAGCTAGTGATGCAAACCACTCTTCACAAGCCGATTTGTGTGCATTTGTGAGTAACAGAAACTCTGACTCAAATTGGTCTCAAATTTAATATAATGCCTCATGTGAACGAAATTTCCAGAAGTAGGAGCTATAGGAGAACTTGACATGGGGCGCCACGGCCCACTTCCTTCCTTGCCCTGTGTTCTATCTACCCTTGCGCTGTGCAGGTATGTTAGAAGCTGCGGGTGCGTTAGAGGCCGCAGGTGCATTAGAGGTGGTGGGAGCGTTGTCAGCCTGACTCCGTGTGGTGCCAAGGTAGCTGCGACAGCTCCAACAGCTAGCTGCTTCCTCATTCTCACCCGCAGAAGAGAGATGGTCCCTTCATCCCAGTATCTCCAGAAAAAGCCCTGAAATACATCCTGATTGGACCCACTGAGGTCACATTTCCAGACCTGAAAGGATGGTTCTGCCCAGGATGTGAAGAGAGAGAGAGAGGTGGAATGCTCCCCATTGGCTTTGCCTTGGTCATGCACCTCGTTTCCACAGTCAGAAGTCAAGTCAGCCTCCTCGGAATCATGTGGATGTGGTTCTCCAAAGAAAAGCTTTTTCAGATGGGGTGAGAGAGAGCACCTGGAGACAATTTCCCACTACCACAGGACGGTTAACTAGGAGAGGTTCATGCAGAGCTACAAAGAGCTAAGAACCAGCTGGACTTCCTTGGGTCCCCTATCCTAAATGTCCAGCATCCACTCCTTCACCTCTCCAAATGTTTCCCAAGTAGCCAGGGGCTGGGAGAAGAAGAGCCAGATTTTAGGGTATATACCAGGTACAGCTGGAAGACAAAATAAAGTTTAAGAACTTGATAAGAGCCATGCCAAAGGTCACTGGTGGAAGATAGGCTTTCAAAACTGAAGGGATTCAGTCAACTGGAAGCTCATTATCAGAAGCTGAGCAGACGTTCTGAGCTGGGTGCAGACATTCCAACCGAGGCAGGTCCTCACCGTGAGCTCCTGGATCCACACAGACACCTAGGAAGGCTCCCCTTGTTCAGAGTGGCCCCCTCGGAACCTGCCTCACTCGTCCCTGTCACGCGTCCACACTGAGCCTGTTTCCATGCGAGGGAGACATCCTCGCAGAACTCTGAAGGTCATTCCAATGCTCAGCTCGTGTATCCCTCGTATCAGAGGCTGAAATCACCAGAAGGCCACAGTGCTGTGGCTGATGTGAGTGCAGGTCTTTGGCAACAGCCACTGAGGGATCTTGTGCATGTAAATGTACAGCCAACAGGACTGGCTGTGCCTGCCCAGTACCACTTCTTGATCAGTGTGTCAAGTCGGGGAACCCTGCAAATGTTCTCCCGTGAATGCCGATGTCTGTGGCACGGGAAGGGTTCACTGCTGCTGCAGCCAAGAGACTGCTGGGCCAAGTAGACAATAAGCTTGGCCATCTATTTATCGACGAGTTTGCCTTTGAATTTGCAGCAGGGGAGAAGCACCTTAACATTAACCCGTGATGCATGCTGGCGGACGCCCTTTGCATCTGTGATTCTCAGCAAGGCCCTGGTTTCTCAGAGCCATTTATCCATTTTCTGGCGGAGATGTCTCCATCTGAGGTCATGTTAACGTTTCACGGCATGCAGCTTGGTGGACACGTATTCAGGGTGCATTTATGATTTCAGATCCCTCTGGGAGTCTGCGGATGGTCTGCCCGCCCCTCTCTCTTCACCTTTCGGTTCATCTGTTGCGTGCTTTCTCCCCCTCCCTCTGGGATGTTTATGCATTCCGAGAGCAGGCTTCTGGGGAGATGATGGAGGGGAAGCTTGTGATTTATCATTGCAGCATAATGGGTGCCCCGCTTCCGCCGGGGGAGGTCAGCTGCTCTGAGAGATACCACGGTCCCTCCTTATTAACGTTCTGTTCCCACTAATGGCTTGGGGTAGGGCAGCCAGGTCTTACAAGGAAGGCATTTAAGAAGAGCACTTTGTTTAATGGACGCTGGGGTGTTTTACGGGGACACACACAACACCAGGCTGTCTGGTGACAGTGACACATTCACGGGTGGGAACACCCTCCCCCACCCCATCCCAGGCAGAAAAAAGAGCTTTTCAAAAAATGCGTCTGCCCTTCCCGCCCACTGCAACCCTCAGCTGTCGGTACGTCCTCCTGACTCTCACACCGGAGCATCTCTGCGGTGCTGTGTCCTTTCCACGTTCCCCGGCTCCATCACTTCAGGCTCCTGCTGTCTCTCTCTGCCCGTTAGTACAGTTCTTTCACCTCCCTATTCCCAGCTTCCTTCCCCAGCCACTGTGCTCGGCTCATCAAAGAGCACCATTCAAAGTCCCCTCCTGCGTCCTTTACACGTGCTCCAGCCCTGGCTTCCTGGTGCAGCCACCGTACCCAGCTACTTGAACCTCTGGCCCAGGAGATGAGGGCCTGATGGCCACGTGTGAGGTGGGCAATCTGAATGAGTCCAGATTTAATTGTGTCAAATGGCAAAGAGAATAGCAGTCTGAATGCTCTTTCAGTGACATGGGGGTACAGACTCCCTGAGGCCACGTTCATGTCCGTGTCTCTGCCCTTGGTGCCAAGCGGGACCCACGCTGGGCATCGGAAGAAGACATGCGGTGAATGACTGAGAGCCAGTGCAATGCCAAGGTAAGAATAGACGAGAGCTGTACATGGGGCCTTAACATCCAAGTCCGGAGCCAGGAAGTAAAGTGGTGACTCCCGTCTCTTCCCCACCCGGCAGGCACAGAGAACTTCAGAGGAGGGTGCCACCGCCACCATCCGCTGCGTATGAGGTGAGCACCTCCCACCTGCCATGCTCCCCAGATGAGATGCAATGTGACTGCACCCTGGGTAGCACTTCACATGGGGATGCTTGGGACACGATGTAATTTATTAGCACTTTCCAGGAGGGGGCGAAGAGGCTGCAGCTCGCCAAGAGCACAAAGTAGCTGTGGCGGGGTTTAGAGCTGGGAAGCAGACTCCCCATTTTCAAACTTTTGTTCCCTGATTACCAACCTTCAACGCTGCAGGCTGCTGAGCTACCCCTGCTGCTGCCTTAGTTGGCTGCTAAGCAAAGAACGCGGGCCGTCCTGTTTTCAGCTCACATTTAGTGACTGTTCTCCGCACTGGCTGGCTCTCCATCCCATGTTCTGAGTGTCTTAAAATTTCAACTGGCCCGTGTTCCTGAAAGACTGAAGACACACTAAGCATCCATAATGCGCAGATAAGTTAAATGCATGATACAAATACACAACAGAAAAATTATTCAGCTTTACAAAAAGAATTAGGCATTCAGTAGGCAAGCTATATTTTACAGTCAAAAGCAAAATGTGGAATATTATGTTTTGATGATTCTTCTGTGCAATTTTTTTTACAATGGCTATTATAGCCTCCTCATCTCTTCCTTCACTCCCCTAAAGAAATTTCTAGAAAGCCAGACAAAAAGCTCTGTCTGTACCTGTAGGGGACATAGGACTTGGTAGAGATGCACCAGCTGGTTACAGAAGATTACTTTTATTCTGACTTCTTACCATAAATACCTTTAATTTTACAGTGAAGATATTGATTACAAATTCAGAAATCCAAGAGTAAAATTTATTTTAGGCCCACTGAATGTAGTAATGTCTTTGCCTGCATTTGGCCACCACACAAATGCTAGAGAGGGTGTTTCCTCATGTGGCCAAAGAATTCTAAGAAAGACTAAGCCAGCCAGCCAGCCACACCGGTCTGTCTGTCTGTCTGTCTGTCTGCCTAGCTCAAACTTATCTATACAGTTATAGAGTTAACTTTCACCGAATGATTAGAATATGCTCCACCAGCAGAGGGTTTCACCTTCCTTTCCACGGTGTTTAACTCGGCCAGCATCTTCCTCCAGAACGCCTTCTCAGCTACCACGTGGGGGCAGCCCTTGCTGCGGGGGAGGGGGAAGGTGTGGCACAGACCCTGCCCTCTGGTCAAGGCCCCACACCCCATGCCGAGCACCAATACCACCACGAGGTAGGGGGCAGTGCGTTCACTGGACGGGCTGTTGGCAGGTCTGATGCGGGGGTTCCTGATTCTCTAAGCACCATCTTACCAAGGGCGGAGTCTCCGTGCAGGGAAGGCGGTCGTTCTCCCAACGTGGCAGAAAGAGGGGCTGCCTAAGAAACCCCTTGTGCGCTGGGAGCATTCGGGGCGGTTTGGTCTCAGCCATGCTGGCTGTGGGCAGGAACGGAGTCTGGGCCCTCGCACCAAGGGGCCCCCCAGGCTCAAGGAGGACTGCCCGTGGGCCGCACCCCTGCATGAAGGGGGCCCCCTTCCCTACACAGAAAGGGCCCTGGGCTGGGTTGGTAAAAGATCTCCCAGCTTTTCTTTTTCCAGGACAAAGAAAAAAATGTTTCCAGGCACAAACTTGTATTCTACCTCACTTGGTAAAATAAAAAAAATAAATTGATTTGAACAATTTACTGATACATAAGGATAAACATGACATATATTCCTTTTCTGGATCCCATGGGGATTTCTGGTCCAGATGCACTGCTTACTGAGGGTGAAAGCCAAGTCCGTCTAACTACCTTCTGGGCAGTCGTGGTCTCGCCAGTGAAGAAAGCATAAGTGATCGACACCGTTAAATGAGTTCTCCAATCACTGTCGTTGCCAAAGAAGAATAAACTATTCAATTCTTCTTCGTGTGTAATTAATAATTGTATGCAGCAGAAAATAATGTGACATTATTAAGCAATTACCATTTAATTATTTCAGTTAGCAAAATCCATTAAATGCCATTCAATTTTCCTACAATTATGTTATTTAGAAAATTGTATTTAATTCCTCCTTAAAATTAAGATAAATTTGAAAAATCAGTTTTCCCAGCATAATTTTAAGAAAATTAAATAGTTTGATTTGTTAAAGATATCTTTTAAAGATGAGAACTCCAGACACAGCATCGTTTGACAGGTTTTCCAAAGCTGCCCTTTCCGACGCATCCCTGCCACCGTCCCTTTCCCTCTCGGACTCCCCGCCGCAATGAGGTCGTCAAACCCGCTTCAAGACGGCAGTGCTCATGCTTGTGAACAATTGTTAACTAGAGCCAATTCCAATTCAGCTGTTGCAGCTTCAATTTCCCCCGAATCTGCCGCCCAGGGAACCTGTCTAGTTCTGCTGCTGGTCCCGGCACCGAGTCCCGGTCAGTCAGGCACCCTGTGTCAGCCGTGAGGCGTGTTACAGCTCTGCGGTTTTCCACCATGAGCACAGGCCCTCTCTCCCCAGGGTGTGGACTGACTGCCCCGAGAGCAGAGAGCGGAGTGCGGGCCCGTGAGTGTGTGCGTGGGACTGCTGTCCGCTTCCGTAGCAGATCATCGTGAAGATGGTGGGCCCTGAACTTCAGGGAAACAAAATAAATTGGGCTGACTATTGGCTGGGAGCTTTGACCATGGCGTATGGAGTTCTTCCTGAAGAGGTTATATGATGTAAACAATTTTAATGATCCAATGACAAGGTTTGTAAGAGCAACTACACCCAATTCTCAGTATTAGTTATTTAGTCACACCCCTGCCTCCCTAGTTGCTCTTATTTATTAAATTAAAGACCCGATGTGCTGCCGTTCCAGCCCCAAGAAGGCTGCATTGACAGCTCAGGCCCAGCTTTGATCGAACAAGCAACTTGGAAAAGACAGCAACCACGTCCCAGCTCTTTCGGGTGAGCTGAGTGCACAGGACCTGTCTTCCGAATTGTCGCCTGCTGCTTCCAGTGGCTCCGCCTCCAACGCTGCTTTCCCAGTGCCTCTGTTGGGGTGTCATCTGTCCTTCTGGCCCGACCATCCACGGGCACATATGATTTCAGAGCCTGCTCTGGTATTGTCTTCCCGGGTTTCAGACGTCTCTCCCCCACCTGCCTCAGGCTTGTTTTTGTGTCCAGCGCAGGGGGAGGTCACCGTGGATCACTCGCCACTGAAAGGTCTGTCACTCGGAAGGGCAGCAGGTGAGGTGCACGCCTGTACCTGCTTCCACTTATCACACTGGAGCTCTTTCTGGAGAACAGCCCCTTTGATCACATTTGCTTACTCGGAGCGTGAACATCGTGCGGACTCGGGTTTGCTGGGTGCATACAAATGCCTCTTCAGAGAGAAGCAGGGAGGGAAGGCAGATCGATATTGAACAGAGAGAAGCCACCAGGGCTGGGGCGACGTGAAGGGACCGCATCGCAGCCTGGTCCGATGGGAATGGGAGTGGGGAGTGAGCACTGAGTGTCTGCCTCTCCCATCCTTTTCCCGTTGCCCTCTGCTCACTGCGGCCTGAGCTCAGGTGGTTGCCGCCCATGTGCTCAGCTCTGTTCCCAGGCCTGCAGCCTCTTTGGTTTTTCCCGACATGCCACCCGCCCCAGTTTGATGGCGTCAGGTGTAGAACTTTCCACAGCTGTGCAAATCTGAGGCCAGACAGCCATCCTGCCTGTTTCAATCTGAAAACTTCTTTCTGTTTCAATACATGTGCTGACTTGTCAACATTGATGGGGCCAGCCTGCCTCCTGCTTTCCCTTCGGCCGGAGAGAAGCCAGGAGGGGCTGTGGGGTGGGGGGGTGGGGAGGCTGTCTCCGCCTGCCGTTCCTGCCATGGCTGAGATGTGCCTGCCACGGGAGTCAAACTCGTGATTAGTGCAAAATAAAATAAAATGCTCTCTACTCACTTAATTTTTTTTCCAATTCAAAAGGAAAGGAGGCTTCAAGCCATTTGCATTTTAAATTCAAAATCTGTATTTAAAGCATTTCACAGGGTCCTCCGAGTGTTGACAGCTTCCTTTCTGACTTAGCCTGGACTGGGCTCTGTGATGCGCTGTGTCTTAATTTGCAGAATCTGTGAGCTGGCATAATGTTTAATTAGGGCTGCGTGACAACTCCAAACCCAACGCCACCAGCACCTAATGAAACAGCAGAGGCCCTCAGCTTCTGGAGGACTGATCTCTTGCAAGAAACCGACTTCCTCTGATTGAAAAACTTATTTGAAAAAAAAGTGGGGATCCTGGCTGGGTGGCGCCGGGGGTTGGAACATTCACCTGCACACCGGGAGGTCACAGGTTCAATCTCTGGTCTGGGTGTGTACGGGAGGCAACTGACCAATGTTTCTCTCACATTGATGTCTCTGTCCCTCTCTAAAATCAGTGAACATATCCTCATCCTCGGGTGAGGATTAGAGAAAAAAAGCGGGGGTGGGGGGACAGCCAAGGACAAGAACGTGAGCCCAGTTGCACCAACGAGCTCCCTTGTGGCTGTGAGACAGGCAGCGTGGGGGCAGCAGGGAGAGCTGAGGCCTGTCCCTGTGTGACGTCAGTGGGCCTCGGAGGGGACGGGAGGGGATCAAACCTACACACAGCTAGTTTCTCATTGGCCGATGTCGGGGTTGTAGGCAGGCTTCCTTCTATTTTTACTTTCACTTGAATTTTGGAACGATGGTGTAAACTGATTCTGAACATAGGAGGTTAAGATGCAAACTTTGCCTTCGAGAGGCTGAGGAGTTTGGGATGACAGATACAAAACCGTAAAACCAGGCAGGTGATTAACTGGTGACCTTGGGGAAGTTATCTAGCTTTTACTAACCTCATTTTCCATGTCAATCAAATAATAATAATACTAAGATCAAGCCCAAAAAGTTGTCAGGCAGATAAAATAACGTGTGTAAAGTGTTGCACTTAATTCAGTGCCTTGCACATGGCAAACACTCAGTAATACCTGTTGCTAATTGGGGGGAGATTAACAATCGATGAAACCCATGCATATTAGTTTCCTACTGATGTTCTGCAAATTGCCACATTCTCGGTGACTTAAAACAACACAAAATTATCTTACAGCTCTGGAGGTCAGAGATCCAAAATCAGGACCAGCTGGCAGGTCTGGTTCCTTCTGGGATGCAGGGGGTTCCGCTTCCTGCCTCATCTGGGTCTGGGGCCACCTGTTCTCTGTGGGCCACCCACCCTCCCACTTCCATTGCCATCCCCACTCTACTTCCTTCTGAAGACAGTGGCCCTGATTATTTAGGGACATCAGATGACCCAGGAGAAGCTGTCCAGCTCCAGAGCTTCACTTGGTCTCACCTGAAAGTCCCTTTTGCAACCCAAGGCAACATCCCCAGCTCCCTGGTTCAACCTCTGGGCATCTTGGGGGCCATTATTCAGCCCACATGGAGCTTTGTCAGGAGACCTAATGGGCTGGGGTGGGGTACACAACGCTTTCAACTCAGGGTGCACAGAGAGCCGACCACGTGGCTGCCGTTTCTCAGGAGGCTCCTGGGCGCCCTGTCTGTTCAGAGAGCTTCCATGATTGCAGAAGAAATTTACCTGCATCTCCGAGAAACTGCCGAAGCCAGTAGAGCTCACAGTCCTGCCCACCACCCTAGGGAAGAGTCAAAAGTGGACGCCCTCGTTTTACAGGGTCCAAATGGCAGCATCAGGTTCCCGTGGGAAGGACAGAGACAACGCCCGGGACTCCTGGGGCTGCTCCGGGAAGCGGTTGTCTGCAGGAGTGATAGGCGTCTGTGAGCCCCAGAGGCTCGAGATTCAGACGGCCCACACTCCTGGAGACCATGCTGTGCAGTGTTCTGCCTTGTCTTTGGGCTGCCTCTTCAGATGCTGCTGTTCCCTTTCCTCCAAGGCTGCCCCACTTCAGGTAGACTCGGCATTTCTATACAGAAGTCATCTATGTGGATAGAAGGCGCTCTGCCCACCTAGTTCATGAGCGATCCTCACCTTCTTCCACTGAGAAGGGTCCTTACTGGCTTTCACATCTAAGGTGCAGTTTACCTCTCCGTGTTTTGCAAGTGAGCTGCTGAACCACAAACACCCTCTGGTCTCTGGGGGACAAGACAGCCCTTCCCTCGCTGGTCCCTGCAACAACCCATTAAGGCAGGTGAGCCCGGTTTACAGATGAGGGGATGGAGGCTCAGAGAGGCTGATTCTTGCAAGCCCCACCCTCACTCATGGGAGAGGAGTGCGAGTTGGGGCCTGGCAGGTTTTTGGCTGCACCCGCATATCTTATGTACTCAGACACTCAATCACGACTCTGCCAAGCCCACAAAGACTTCAGTTTTTTTCTGAGAGTCCCAGAAGAAGGCCCTTTCAGTTCTGATGCATGTGTGTACTGGAGCTTGCTGGGAGGAGGCCAAGAAATCCACTTGAAACCAGGGAAGGAGCTACATACTGACCAATATGCCTCCCGCAGTCCATGGGCAGCTCGTGGGCAGCATTCAGAAATTAAAGATCACGGTATTCAGGTGCTAAAATGAGAACCCCATATCCCTGGATCCCCTAAGGGAACAGCCAGGCCTGGGGCACTTCCGCCAGCTGCTTCTGGGCGAGCCTTGGTTTTGGTGGGCATGTACATGCACGTAGGCATGTGTAGACATGCACATGCGCACACCCCCCCCTCCCCATCCCTGCCGTGCAATTCCTGCCAGAGCCCCGGCGCCCTCACTTACCGAGCTGCAGGGCACACCCTGCACATTCGGCCCATCTGCTCAGGAACGCTGCCTCCCCCACGATGATCTCATCACGTCATAGAACTTATCAAACACACTGAGAATGACAGGGGTGAGGCTGCGCGAAGCAAGGGGAAACAGGCGGATTCAACACGGGGCCTAGCGCCAGGAAGCGTCCTAAGTGGGAAACACACACTCACATCTTTGGGAGGTGTGGAAGGAAAACAAAACGTCGGTGTGGGCCAACCTGACATCCTTCCTGCTTGGACAACAGAAGTCGTGGTTCTGAACCCACTGCAAGGCGCACAGGCGTCCCAGGGAGTTACCTGGGCACACGAGCCCCCTCCCATCTGCCGGCTGGCCAGCCTGGAGCTGCGTGTCTGCAGTCATGGGCCGTGGGCACTGTCCCCTCTGCCACCCTGCTGCACAGTCCATCCACCCTGCTGGCTTCCCTGATCCTCCGACATACAGTGGGGAGGCCAGGAGATTGCCTGCGCCCTCCCAGCTTTGAGCGGTGTCTGCCATATGCTGGTGGGATGGACCACCGCATGTCCAGGGCTCAGTGCAAGATGGAAACACAGACTCCCAGTTCGAAAACAATGAAGAACTTCAAGATGATGGTGGTAGAGGGCAGGATGCTAGCAGGTGTCTGCATCCGAAGCCTGTGAGGCCCAGGAAGGGATGCCACCAGGCTCCAGGTACATGCACGCTGTTCTGCCCCCCGGGGAGCTGCACGGTCCCCTCGCATGCAGGGATGTCCACAGAATGGGGGCACATGAGGCCCTGACCTGCCTCTGCGTTTGGTCCACCCAGAAGGCAGAACATGTTTGGTGAGCTGAGGTTTCCCTTGAGGGGAGAAATGAGCGGCTGCAGTCTGTGCTCTCGGTGACCTCTGGCATACCTCCTGGCTCGTGGGGACCAGCGCCACAACAGGTGATTCATCAGCACCTGAACCAGTACCGCAGTCTCCATTGCCCCTGATTCTACACTGTCACCTTAGCACAGGGCTGCACAAGCAGCCTGGCTCCTGCGGATCTTACCTTTCACATTCACCCTCGTTGCTGGTGGTCAAAGTAAGCCGGAGAGCGACGGGCTGTGTCATGAAAAGACACTCTGCCTGGTGCCTGTTCAAGACTTGTAAGAATAATCAGACATGTTTATCATGGAAAAAGGAGAGAGAGAAAGAGAGGGTCCTCCAGTTAGAGCTGGAAGATGAATCCAAACGTTCGCCCCTGCCCCTCTCAGAGCTCCACTAGAGTTACACAGAGGGTTGTTTAATAAGATGTGAGCTGCAGACTGGTGGAGAGGGAGAGAAGGGCGAGGTAGCAGATAAAAGACACCGATGACAGTTTGGAAAGAATGGAGACACATGGCTTCAGACTCAGCAGAGCAAACAGGCTGACCCCCAAGCCTTCAGTCAGGGGTCAGGAAGAAGCCACTCAGTTCAAGCTTCTGGACCCTAGAAAGTCACCCAATGTCTCTGAAGAGGGTCCAAAGGGATGGACTGGGGGTGCTACCAGAACACACGTGTGAAGTCCTTATTCCCTCAATGCCCTTTCCCTCTGGCTCAGGTAGGAAATTGCTGCCCCCGGACCCCCATGCTCCCCACACTCCACCCTGGCAGGAGGTAGGAGGCTGTACTCCCCGAAGACTATGAACCAGAGAGGTTCCAGGCAAGCAGATGCCAGGACCGTTAGAGAAAGGAGTTGAGGACCTCGAAGGGTAAGGTGATGAAGGAGAAGCACTCCCTGGGAAGCCCGAAGCGCTCTAGCCCCCAACTCCTTTTACTATGCAGAATGTAGATGGCTTAGGGCCTGCAGGCAGGACACCGGAACTCCAGTTCTCAGGAAACTGAATGTCCAAGTGAAAAGATGCACAGAAACTGACGTCTGGAGATTGTCCAATGAAAATACATGTCCCTGCCCAGCCACCCCCCACACAGTGGTTCCAGCAGTCAACCAGCCCTTCTGAAAAGCCAACTGGGTCAGGGGACAGTGTGCCAGTTAACTTTTTAATACCTCACACTCACAAGTGAATGATCAAGGGTCACCCTGCATTTCATAACAAGCATCTAACATTCCTGACAAGTCCAAAGTCAAGTGCAAAAACAAAGATGACCACAGAGAAGGATGCTCCAACATACCCAATGGAATTAATATTCTCAGAGATAAGGGATTATGTTCATTAATAAATTTTTTAAAGATTTTATTAATTTAGTTTTAGACAGAGGGTAAGAGAGGGAGAAGGAGAGAGAGAGAAATATCAATGTATGGTTGCCTCTCTTGCGCTCCCCACTGTGGACCTGGCGTACAACCCAGGCATGTGCTCTGACTGGGAATCGAACCGGCAACCCTTTGGTTCATAGGCTGGCATTCAGTCCACTGAGCCATACCATCCAGGGCTTGTTAATAAATTTCTAACAGGATGATATAATTAATTAGGAGTCAGGCAATAAGAGAGAACCCTTGAAAATTAAGAACCTCCAGGGTTAACCCCCCTGTATCTTTGTCACTTCTGGCTGTTCCTTGGCCCCTGTGATAAGGGTCAGGGCCCAGCCCACACCCTCCTCTGGAACGTGTCGACGCAATGGAGTGGACGAAGGCCACGGCAGGCATGGAGGGTGATGCCATGCCTGCAACGTGAACAGTGTGGCCTCACTGTCTATCCGGGTTGCCGCTTGCCTTGCCCGCTGGTCTCTGCCACGTAACACAGTCCGGGCTCAGCTGGGGCTAGGACATGTGACATGTGAACATGTGTGACCTACCCTGAGCGACCCCGTCAGACTGTCACCTTAGTCACTTCTAGTGACCGTAAGTCCCGGGACAGCCAAGGTGTCTGTTCAGCTTGAATGACGAGGGGGTATGGTAGCAGCATGTACCCATTCAATGAATGGAAGGAGACTCTGTCTCCCAAACACAGGCCTGGGCACCTCCCCCAGGGTGGGGCTCTAGTTTCCACCGTGCGGAGGAGGTGGGACGTGGTGCTGGGAGAGTGAGTGTGGCTGCTAACGTGGCTGGACACAGGGGCTCAGCTGCGTGCCTCACACAGGGTAACTAGGACTGAGGACCTGACCTGACGTGGCACCCCGTGTATGGGGAAGGAGGTGGCGAGAGCAGAGAGCAGTCACTGGGCATGACTCACGTGCAGGAGGCACCGAGTGTGGATGCTCCAGGAGACCAGGATACACAGTCACCCTGCTGAGGCCACCCTTAAGGTCGACATCAAAATGATGACACAAACAACTTAAAAGTCCCTGTACAGGATGATTTCAGGTGGGTGACCCACACCCAGGGAACAGCGCCATAGAGGTCATGCCTGCGTGACAGGGAAACTGGATGAGAGGCCTCTCTGAGAGATGAGCGCCTTGAGCACAGAGAGCTGAAAACAGGCATGAACTGGGGCAGAAGACACCCACCTGGGGCAGGGCACTCACAGCAATGCACTCTCGAATGTGACGGTGCCTTGCGTAAATAGCTCCCACCCCGCAGCTGCGCACCTGCCCAAGGCCAAGGCCTGTCCTCTCTCCCCTCGTCCACGGTTCTCTGTTGTGTATTTTCTTTTCCCAGGATCTGCCATGTCTGTTCAGAGGCTCAGCTTTCTCTCCCTATCAAGCGGACCTCCCTCACGAACCTGGACCCGCGGTGGCCCAGGGGACACACAGAGGCGTGCAGGGTGTGCTGGGCTTCGCACTCCTCCACAGGCAAAACACGCCCTGGCATGGCGCCTCCGCGGCCGGCACCCTCCCCTGCGGAGGACGCAGCTCCGTGGGAAGCGTGCGGCCGACAGATGCCAGCCTGCATAAAGGACACTTCCTCTAACGGCGAAGCCCGGCTAACAGATGGACGAAAGATGTGTGGCGCAGAGAGATTTACCCATCTAAATAATTCACGGGAACGTCGGACAGCAAGCGGGCCCTTCAGAGAGAGCCAGCAGGAGGTGCAGATGGAAAGGCAGGCCCAGCTTCCCCATAAACCATTAAGGACAGTGCTTGCCGGAGCAGCAGGGTGTCACAGGAGGCCAGGGAGCAGCCGGGAAATGGGAAACATGCTTCTGGAGTTTGTCCCACAAGGTCAAGAGCATAGTTAACAGGGAAGGTCGAGGCATCTACTGAGAACCAGAAAGGGCTGCTCTGGTCTCGTGCTCACCCGCCCACCCCCTTTCTGCTGTCCTTGTCCTGTGAGAACTGGTGTGACAGAAGGTGACGATGTCCCGAGCCCTCATGCCAGGTCCAGCCAGGCTCCATCCTCCCTGGTGCTCCAACAGCCACATGCGTATTCTGGGCCCCAGAGCCAAGTGCCACGTGGCCACACAGCTTCCTAGATGTGTCTCAGAAACACAGGACCGCGCTGCCCACCCACGGTTCCCGGCCAGCCTACCCACAACACATTCAGTCCCGTAATCACACATTTTTAGGGCCATTTGCAGGCACTTGACCTGACATCTAGACCACCTCATATGCAATTTGGGGAAGATGGCTTTCCTCTTCCGGGCTGTGTTCTGCATTGGCACCCGGTAAATACCTTGGGGTAACGAAGCCTTTTCAACATAACAGGGCCCTCACTCAGGAGCTCCACATCTTGCACAGTGGAGCCGCAATGCTGGCATCTCAGCCAGGAGGGGGTGACTGGCAATGTCCTGCGGGCGAGCACAGGGCAGCTGCCCCAGACCCTACTTGGGCTGGGCCCTCAATGAGACGAAGCGTCTTCCCTTCAGTGCCAAGCAAACGGCCGAGCAAAGCATTCCTCAGCGCTCCCCAGCCCTGGCACTGGGTCATATCTGCATCACAGAGCAGACTCTGGGGTACGACGTGGTGACATGTGGACCAGAGTTTCACGGCTTTCTCCAATGACAGCGCCTCACCAGCCGGGTGCTTCCCAGTGTGTCCCAAGGCACACAACTAAAGGCCACAGAGTGAACATTTTGCTTCAATTTATTTTGAACTGATAAAGGACTGCCTTTTATTGTGAGCCGGTACTCATTTGAGATGGTACTTTTCTCGAATTTCATTGTGTCCTCCTGTGAAATGAAAGAGATGGTCAGATGGCAGATCTTGCTTTGTTTCAAGTCTCTATCATGAGAGGAGCTGATGACCCAGTGTCTGCTGCCACTACCCACAGGCAGACACACCTTTTCTCACTAGTTGTCTTAGTTCTGCCGATTGTGCAATCTCAGGCTTAGAATTGCAGGTATGAAAGGAGATGAGGCCCCTTCCCCCCCCCAAGCATGACTGGGTCTCCCACGGAAGAGCCTCTGAGATGCAAACAATGATTTGATGGGTATTTGTTCGTGTCGTCTGCCAATTACCAAAAATCACGGATTGAAAAGCCATGCAGAAATAAAGTTGCTGTGAGTTCTCAGGGCTCCAGTTCCTGAAGTCGTCCATCCGGAGGCTCCATTTTCTTTGTCTCGTTAATTCTCACCCACCAGCTGCTGCTCAGACTCCTGGCCCTACCCCCACACTCCCTTCGACAACAGCATGCGTTCATCTAAAACCTGTGAAAACTTGAAAGCAAGCGACTCAGGAAAGGAGGCTGGGGCATGCGAAGCACAGAATTTTTTCAATCACTTGTCGGGCTAGTCCATGAACATCAGTGGTCTTATTTCTAGAAAGTATCACTGTCTTTCATTCATTCGGACAGCAGTCGTGAATTTTCCTGTTAATTCCTGTGCTATCCGAGCTCTAGCTCTGCTGACATGCATGTGTGTGGCGAGTGTGTGTGTGTCTAGCCACAACCTGGAAAGACTGGCTTTCTTCAGTTTTTCTCATGGTTTCCTTGGATCCACTTGACCTTGGCTGCCTGAGAGTGTATTCTGCTGGGCAAAGACAGTCAGTTTGCAGGTCTGAAGTGCTGACAACGACCCAGATGACCCAGTCCATATCTGATGTGATGGGTCACCTCTTTGGTGACCAGCAACATAGTGTTTCAAGTGTCGAGAGGTGTTGACACCCACTCACCTATCGTGTCCCACAAAAATAGTCCCTGCTCACAACCGTGTGCCAGGCAGGGTCTGCTCCTCCTCCCTGAAGCTCCCCGTGCTGCGACCAGCCTCCATGGCAGCACCAGCTTGGCAGCCCCCATCCGGACCGGCTGTACGTGAGATGGGAGCCCACCACTCACTCTCTCCGTTGAGCCTGCTTGTCTGAGGTCACAAGGGCAGCTCCACTGAACAGAGCACTTGAACTAGAACTTGGAGTGGTCTTCACTCCCAAGCTCAGAGGAAGAAGCCCAGGGGCTACAGAAAATGTGGGATTTTATTTGGTCATTTGCTTTTCTGCTGCGAGACACACCCAACCTAGGGCATGGGGTTGGGGGGTATGTCAGAGGGTGAGAGGAAACCTGCCGTGCACCTGAGAGCCACCTGGGTGGAGCCTGGCTGGCCCACAGAGGCCCTTGCATTCCGAGGACTTCAAGAATTTTGTCGACATCGCCCCCATTAGTCCCCAAAACCAAATGAGAAATGTGAAGTTCAAGACCAACCAGGTATCTCCCAAGGCATCCAGCTGCTGCTGCCTATGAACAACATGCTTTTATTAAAAGTGTCTGCCATGAAGGTTGTGACACGTTATAAATTTCCTCCTCCCATTTCCACTTGGGACATTTCCGAGGTGATTCCAAAACTGAACGGGTGAAGACCTGGGATTTTACTATGGGACAGTAAAATTAAAGAGCGGTGATAAAGTATTTATAGATGCCAATACCGGTTTATGTTTAAGAACTCTGTGAGGGAGAAATCAGAATTCGTCTCGGATGAAATGAAGGCAGAACTGAGACACGGACCTTTACTCAGAAGGGTCCCAAATTTCCCTGCCCGTGAACTGCTGTGAGGGCAGCCAGTGAGCCCCACCCCAGGGCGGTCACTCATTCACTGTCCCTATCTCCGGTATAAACAGGTGACCCAGGATCCCAGACACCTGAGGGAAACACTCCGCACGCAGGTCAGAGACCAACACCTGCAAATAGGAAGGAAGGAAGGTACTTACTTGGAGGAAAACAGAAAATCATAGGGAATAGAAGAGGAAGAAAGCTGTAATTAATATTGATTGGAAAAAAAACTTATCAAAATTGGTGAATTTTGCCCAAAGTGGTTTGCAAAGTTTCATGCTCGAGATTTCTCGCTGCTCCACGGTCAGGTAGGCCAGTTGAAGGTGATAGCGATCAAATCGGATATTAATTGAGAATCATCATTATACCATGCATGCGAGAGCAGACACGCTCAAAAGATCCAAATCGATCAAGTTATTGGTGAAAATAAAAAATGCGTCCTTTATTTTACAGAGAAAACCACGTGGCCTTCTTGGCCAGCCCAGTGTCTTCACATGTGAACTCTGCCCAGGTCTCTCCCAGAGCTGCGAGAGGCCGCACCCAGACAGCGGGGGTGTGGGAGCTGCGGGTGAGTGTGAGTGTGAGTGTGAGTGTGTGAGGGTGAGCTTAGCCTTCTCTTCACTCACAGTGACGTCCAACACAACATCCAAATACCCAAAACCACGAAACAGCCACTGAGGACTGTCGTCAGATCGCACGGGAGCGTGTGTCTGGCTAAATCATAGAAATCTCCTGCAGACACAAGGAGCACCTGCTTTAGCACACCTGCTGCAACCTGCGGTCACCTCAGGGGCAGGGCGGCCGATGGCACCAGGGAAAGAAGGAACAACAAGTAAGACACCCCGCTTTTCAGACGGGCTGGAACACAGGACAGCTCAATTGGCCGTGCTCCGTGCCCAGCGCGGTGGGTCACATGTACATGACTTCCCAGCAAGCGCTGAGGTGGTCACTGTCTCACACTTGGATGTAATACTACTAAGTTGCATGACACTAAACACCTCGGCTACACAAAGAGAAGTGGGACAAGGCCGAGCACGGAGGCTGGAGATGCACACGCACCTGTGTGAGCCCTCCATTCACAGAAACACGAGCCCAGTAAAGCTGAGCACTCGGCGCCGTGCTGTGCACTGGGGGCTCCAGGATCTGAGACGCTTCCCACAATGCCTCGGCATCCAGGAAAAATGGAGAGGGGTGCTCTCTGGTATTTGTACTCGCGGTCAGCCCCGCGGGAGGGATGCAGTCCCCCACAAACGTGCCGCAGGGGAGGGCTGTCTCGGGACACACGGCACCGTGTCAGTGTCATGGGCAGGGAAGACAGTTGGGAAGGTGGAGGTCACTTCCAAATTTAGGACTGATTATTTTTTCATGATTTAATCTCAGTTCTCATTCCCCTCTCCAATTTCCGTGTGTGGGGACCCAGGGAGGGCCCAGACTGCGGGTTGGAGAGGCAGGGCCCCACATGGGACTGTCGTGATGAGCACTGTCCCTGTATGTTCTGCTCTGGTACCCTCCCAAAGGTGGTGTGAGCACCCGGCCTGCCTGCCTTCCTAATGCCTCCTGCCTGAATGTGGCCCCATGGAGGACATCAGCTGTCCGACAGCGGTACCCTCAGATACCTGGCTGGCAGCTTGGAGCCTGGACAGGCCTCAGTCTGGGATAAGGTGTCCTTCCTGTGCCCAAGGGGCTCACTTGATGCTCCCGGCTTTCGCCATCCAGGCACGGCTCCTGGACCCCCTGGCTCTCGTGACAGCGGAAGAGGTCCTCCAGTGCTGCTTCCCCACAGGGAGACTCTGCCCGGTGACAGCAAGCCCCATGTCACACTTTGTGCAGACGCTTTCTATGCAGACTGTCAGAACGCCCTGCACCATGTGGCTGGAACAGGGCGGGAGGCTGCAGACCATGATGTGTGCTGAGGAGTCGTCTGCACCCAGCACACCAGGGACACAGACCATCCTCCCACCTACCTCTTCCTGGGATTCTCCAGCTGGTGATGGGGTGGGGGTGGGGAGACACAGGAAACGAGCAAGACAGTGCACAGACTCTTCTTTGTAATTGTGATTCAGTTCTTCTCCTTCTGCGACATAGAGGGTGCATCCCCATTGTACACATGAGGGGATTTACGATAAGAGAGTTTTGGTGAAATCATCAAATTCCAATGAAATTCTGAAACTCCAGGACAACTCAGTCACCACCCTCTCTTGGATTAACCTGTTCATGCACCGCGGCTGCGGCTCCCTGGCAGACACTCCCGATGGACTGGGAGAGGACCAGGCTCTGACGGGGAGAGGGGAGCCACGGACACCATGTCCAGCCGTAGGCCGTCGCCCAGGCACTTCCGGGTGAAGCAGTGGCACCTTACAAGAAGGAAGTCCCTGGTCTTGGGGGCCAGGAAGAGTTGGGAACGGTGGGACTCCACCTTGCTCGGAGCTCTGTCTGTCCAAGCTCAGCTGGTCAGACAGAAGTCTCAGGGGCACGAGGGTGAGCTCCACCACCCTCACACTGGAGCCCGTCTCTGCGCCAACCTCAAGTCCGCACACAAGATCCAAACGCAAATGTCACCGAACACCAGCAGCTCATCACCCCAGTCATGTTTGCTTAAAATAGAAAACCCTTAGGGAAACTGTACGCAAAAAGCTATGTTGATAAAGCTCTTGGGTTCAAATTTAGTCTTAAAAAACATTAGGAAACACGAAGCTGGAGAGATGCATAGTCATGGACAAGCCGCCATACCCCTCACATTCTAGAGAAAGCTATTTTAACAGCTGAGTGAGATATCTAAGGAAATTATGTGCGGTGTAAGTGAATTGATGTTACTAGAAACATTAAGCTTTGCTATTTCCAAAGCTTTTTGGGCTTCCATTCTTTGGCTAAATGTGACGGCTGGCTTTTCAAGACCACATGTGTGACAGGGAGCACCCGCCCCTCCTGGCACCATTGCGAGGCAGATGCTCCAGGGGTTGAGACAGTCCCTCCTCATGGTGGCACCAGCTCTGGGCAGTGGGTCAGCTCTCCAGATGGGGCTGCCCCCATAAGTGGGTGAGAAGCTGACACCTTCACAAGCCCTCAGCCTGGAGCCTCATATCTCTAGGGGCTGAGGCACCTGTACCCCTCACAGCCCATGTGTACAGCATATCAGACCAGCCACAGCTTTTGCGTTGCCACACATGCACAGGGGCCCACATCTGGGGATGACGAGGAGAAGGAGCACAGGGAGACGGGCACCTGAGCGTCCAGCCCAAGGCCAGCACTCGTGCACTGTACGCTGGCTCCCATTTTCCTGCGTCAGTGCCCTCTGCAAGGTCCCCGTTCCATGGTGCAATTCAGGAAAGTCAATGTGGATAAAGTTACCTGATGGAGGATGTTCAGATGCAGTCACGACGGTGAATCAATCCCGGCCTGCTGAGAGGCGGCGCAGTCTGATTTGGGCAGGTGAGCACAGGGCCCACCGGCTTGCTGATCTGTTTGGCTTGGCCAGTTAAGTTTGGATAAACACATATGTAGGAGTCATCATGAGAAGCATGTATGAAACCACTCTAAAGCCTTAGGTAAGCAGGACGTCAGAGACACAGGGCCCCATCTCCGTGTGGACCTCCTTGCTGGACGTGGCACGGTTGAAATGAGGAGCTGGAGAGGGGTTGCCACAGAGAAACCTTGTGGGTATGGTGCGGGGGAGGGGCTCTGTCAATGGGGTGAGTGGAGAAGACTCTGGAAGGTTGAAGGTGACAGCTAGTTTGTACCCATGTCTTGGGTTACTTTCTCGGACACATGGTCCTCGTTCCTGCGGTTCGGCCAGCTTTGTCAGGGGCGTTCCCTTTCTCTGAGAGGGGCCCTGAGTTTTCTAAGCTACAAGGGCGTTTTCAAAGGAGGGGAGGGAGGGGGTAGGAAGTCACGTGGGGAAGCGACTCTCCAGGTGGGGTCCTGGAGTGGCTGGGCCAGGACCACCCGGGTACTCCAGCAAGAGGACATTCTGGGACTACAGCCTGGACTCACTGGGTCAGCAGCTCGGGTGGGTGGGCAGCAGTGGTTGGCAGTTTTACCTTTTCCTGATGATACTGGCGCACACCGAGGGCCGAGGACTGCAGACTGAGTGATGTGACTGGCACGTGTGAGCCAGGGATCAGACAGGACAATCAGCCTCTGCAGAGCCTGCTCCAGGCCATCGGCTGCAAGGACTTGTGATGGGCCTGCCTTCCAAAGGGGGTCACAGCGCACAGCTTCCCCAAACCCCGCGGTTCAGAGGGGAGCCTGAGTCTCCAGTCAAGAAGCAGACTGACAAGCCGGTGCCGACCCAGGGCAAGCCGTCTCCCTCCAGGTCTACCCCCACCCAGCGCAAGCTACTGAAGGCTCCAGCGCTTGTGGCCCCTGTTGACACAAGCCCTGTTCCCAGTGCTGTTTCTTCATAAGATCTGCGTGTGCCCTGTGTCCTGGTCATCGGAAGGGTGCCTCCTCTCCACAGCCCCTGTATGTTGGGTGCGGGGGGGGGGGGACGGCTGCCAGGCAGTCCATGCCATCAAAGCCAGCATCCTGGACCCTCTGTTTGGGGCTTGGTACACACGTCAGAGAAAAAATGGAGGTGAAGGGTGGAAAGGAAGAGAGAACCAGAGAATCGGCATCAACAAGGATGGGCTGAACGACTGTGAAGGAGAGGGAGGGAGGAAAAATGGAGCCGGAGAGAAAGGGGAGACAGGGAAGAGAGAGGAGCCGGGGTGGGGGAGGCAGGAACACCCAGCAGCTGTTCGGGAGAGATTGCGTGCTCCAGCCGTCCGAGCGCACTCTTCGCCGTGTTCGTCAGCCGTCTGCAATGCGGTGATTCATCATTCGTGTCAGGAGCCCTAATCCTGTTCAATGGAAAACAAATGCGTGGCACCCAGCCCTCTGCTCAACCCCGGCACAACGCTGGCTCGCCCGGTGGGGGCTGTCTGGGGCAAAGATGCTTTTTGGGGGACCCTCCTTGTGCATGTGGGGCTGCCCCACATGTTCACGGAGGGCCTTGTGATCTTGAGGGCCTTGCCTTTTATGGGAAGAAAAAAAATCTCTAGCTCTAAAGGTCAAGTTGTCTAGTTAAGCAAACAACCAACATTCATTTAATTCTCCTTTAAAAAGAAAAGGAGCCTCAGTTATTTATAAAGGTCCCTCCGCCAGGACACCGAGACGCTGGCAGCAGTGACTTCATCCGTCCTGCGCGACCCTGCAGCAGGGCCAGCGCTGCCGGTCTGTCTGTCAAAATCTGCCCCAGGGTTGTGCTGCCCTCTGTCCTCCCTGGTTTCGTCTCCTGGCTGCACTTTCCTCCCCACGTTTTTTTCCATCCATGCGGAATCCACACCAGATGAGTCCAGAAAAATAACTGGTCCTATGCTGCACTACCATGGATGGCCTTGGATGTTGCCCTCCGCCCTGGGAAAATCAGGAAGTAGTCTAGCCTGGGGACAGCACCCAGGGGGCAGAATCAGAAAAACCAGGGTCACATCCCAGCCTCCCACCTGGTGGCTGTGTCAGCTCATGGCCCAGGGCTTCATGTCTGCCCACGGGCATCAGTGTCCTCCCAGGCTAAGGCCCAGTGCGGTGACTCGTGGGAACAGCGTGCACATAGTAGGTGCTCACAGGTATCAGTGTCCTCCTGGGCTAGGGCCCAATGCAGTGACACATGGGAACAGTGTGCACATAGTAGGTGCTCTGTCGCCGAGGGCTTGGTCACCCAGTAAGTCGGGGAACCGAGTCTCTGCACTGTTGCTGGGCCTCCCTTTTTGAGGGAGCACCTGGGAGGTAGAGCCGAGTTCTGGGCACAGCTTTCTTCATTTATTTATTTCACATTAAATGCAGAGGGTCACCTTGGGTGATAACGTTACACACACTCCAGGTGGACCCACAGGGGCCACGCTTCTCTGCACTGAAGTACAGGCAGGGACTCTGGTACGTCCACCGTTGCCGGTGGTGGCTGTAAGAGCTGATGTCACCAACCGCTGACTCAACACCAAACGAGGGTGACAAAGGCTACTTTTCTCTCGTGACAACGATGTTTTAAAATGACATCAGTTTTCCTGAAAAGCTGCCCTTGTGGCTGTTGGTGCGCCACCCCGCGTGTGTGGGGGTCGCCGCCTGCGCCTGGAGAGTCTGCCCCGGACGAAGAGCCTGGAACCTGGCCGAGCTGGGGGCAGAAATACGCTGGTGGGCGGCAGACGTCCTGTGCGCCAGCCCTGCGTGCGTGTCACCTGACGTTCCTCCAACCGCAGCCTCACCTGGGAAGTGTCCTCATCGCTGTTTTTCAGGGAGGGAGGGCAGGCATCTCAGGGTCCTGTAGCTGGTTGGCCAGAGTAAACCTAATAAACCTTATTAGCCCGTTTCCGTAACTCGGCTCAGGAGAGAGTATGGGGAGGCCGCGGATGACCCATGTACCCAGGAAGTGCAGGGATACCCGATTGTGACGACTTGGACTCCGGCCCAGGTTCGCAAACTGAAAGAGAGACCCAGATGAGAAGCTAGTGCTGGACTGGCGCGGCACTCAGACGAGGTCAGACATCCGTTCAGTCCTTCCCGGAGCTCCGCGCCCACGCACACCCAGACCTGCGGGATGAGGGGCTGAGACAGAGAGAAGGGAGCTGGGGGGGGGGGGTCCATGTTGGTGCCTGGGATACATCGCAAGTGCGGGCAGAGATTTATCAGAGGGAGCAAAACAGCTGAGCACCAGGTGGGTGTCTGAGAGGAAGCTGCTCTCTGGGCCTGGGACTCATCACGGGCCCAGAATGTCCAGGTTTGGGGCTGACCCAGAGAGGGCACGGGAGGCATGGTGACAGAGCAGGGGCGGTCCAGGGGTGGGGCAGCAGCAGGACATTTGTCCCCAAGCTCCCTTTTACTCTGTTAGCAGAGACAGAATCAGAGGTAAACACTGGCTTTAGTTAACATTCACACAAAGTGCTCTATGAAAGCCAATGCATATTTAATAGCATAGAATGCCACATTCGGATCAATTGGAAAGTTAAAAGAAACACACAGGCCTTTCCGCGAAAGGCCCTAGATTTGAGGGGAGGGTCTATCCTGTGGGAATATTTCAATGGGAAATGTTGAGAGATAATGGATCAAAATTTTGGGAAAAAGTGAAAAGAAAAAACAGCAAGAAATCCACAATCAACCAGCAAGGAGTGGTGGATTGTACACTTTCCAATGAAAAGAGTATTCATAATTTTAATTTTAATGTTGTTTTTCCCCCTAAAATGAGGGGCTGCAGGGAGGGACACTCTGTGACACATGAAGACACTACATGGGGCCCCTGGGGGCTCCCTGGCAGAATCTTCACTCGCACGTCCCGGAGGAGAGAGCACAGAGTGTAACGCCCATGCAGAGCTGGAACACAGGACAGGCAGGCAGGGCTGGCCAAGGGGCAGGAGGCAGCGAGGCATCGAGAGGTCAGGACAGTAACATGGGCGTCTTCCTAACCCCATCCCCCAAGAGGGGCTGCCATGAGGGACGGTCTGGTTCCACATCATGAGGAGAGCGAGCTGGGCCGGCTGGACAGCGCCTCAGAGAGGCATTTCTCCTGAGTCCAGGTGGCTGAGTCCTTGGAGGGGTGGTGTGAGCCTGGAGATGTGAAAGCTGATGGGGAGGAACTCGGGCCCACACCCGCCTGGGGGCTCTCCTTCCCATGTTCAACGGCTGCCCTGTGCCTGGTCCCCATGGTGGTCACTGTGAATCGGCTGTCAGACACAGCCCAGTGGGATTGGGGAGGCCTGCCACTCCCCACCCCCGCAGTGTCCCCCAGCTCCCGAGTCCTCCTGGAGACAGACATCTGGCTGCAGGGCCACCAGCTGAGCCTCACCCCTGCCGCCGCCTCGCACAGTCTGCACACCTCAGTGGCCTCAGCTCCCAGCACACTGCCTGATTGCTCCCCATGCCGGGCCGTGCACCCACAGGACGCACTCCTGGAAAAGCAGCCGAGGTGAGCTCAAAAGACCCGTGCATCATCCAGGTCCCGTCGACGGAGAAGCTTTGGACAGGTGACTAAACCTCAGGGTGGCGCAAAGGAAAACAGCGAGGTAAAGGCCTGAAAAGGCTTCACACGACAACTTGTCTTTCATCCCCATCCCTTTTATGTGACAACTGAATGCTTCTCTGTATGGTGATGTGGCACTGGCCCTGGGTTTGCCACTCGTCAGAGCTGCAGGTCCCTGCTCTTTCTGGACGTGCCCATCCCCACTGCTCAGGGGGACACGACCCCCCGCCCTGCCCACCGCACAGCTGCTGTGAAGATCAGAGGGTGTATTTTAAGTACCAGAGCTTTGTAAAGTCTAAGAGGAAAGCCGCACAGCCGTGCGACACAATTACTGCTATGCTCGTTGGTCTACCCCAGACATTTCCGCACCCTGCCACCTGGGCCCCACTTTCCGAGTCCTCACTAGGGCTAGAGCCCGCCTCGCTGAGGCACAGGCCCCTCCCAGGCCAGCCAGGACCTTTCTGGCCCACCTAAACATTCTCACAGGGAAGTGAGGTATCCACCACTAAGAGTGAAGAGAAAGTCTTCAGCACCTATTCCCGAAACCCGTGTTTGAGAAGTGAACTTGCCTTCACCGAGCCTAACTTCACATGTTTCAACGGCAGTCTCATTTCTGAGTGTGCTCCCACCCGTGTCCTCACTCAAGTCTCTGTAGGAACCAGGGGGTGGGGGTGGGGCGACTGTGAACACTCCTGCGAGGGGGACGGGCGCCCAGGGACAGGGCAGCCCTCGGGGGCGGGGCCCGGTGGGCAGACGACTGGCTCCAAAGTCGAGGATCTGTGTTCCCAGGGCTCTCAGGCCTGGAGTCAGCTCTGAGCCCAGGCAGAGTGCTTCCGAACACTTCAGTTCGCTCTGTCCTTGGACGTGGTGGGGGGGACACCTGTTCCATGGATTTGTCCTGAGATAGAAGGAAATGGACGGAAGGGCTTCTGACCGCGATGCCTGGTGTGCACAGGGTCTGCTTAGCAACAGTAATTATTTTATCAACAAGGACCTGAGTGTCCCCCTCTCCACGTTCCCTCTGTGCAGCTCGGTCCCTGGCTTCCCCGCGTGCACCGACCCTGGGTGTGCCCAGCCTGGGTGATGTGTGACTACAGGGAGCGACCAACCACCTGCCCCCCGAGATTCGGCCGCAGCTGCCTTTGTCTGGAAAAGCGTCGTGTAGTTGTGCTGGCACTCCCTGGGTGCCTTTCCTTTGCTGTTCCATGAACGTGAGTGGGAAACAGAAAAATCAAATGAGTTCACACTGGGAGTGAGAAACGGGGGCCCCATAAATTCCCTGTGCTGGGACAAGGACGGCAGTCCTCAGGCGCCACGGGACTGCTGGGCCTTCGCAGCGGTTCGGCTCGAGCAGGCCGCCAGGTGTGCACGCTTGCAGAGGAAGGGAGCGCACCCTGGAGACGCGCCTCCTGACCTTGCATCTGAAGGGGAGGGCAGGCCCGGGGGCGGTTTCCATGCTGTGCCCCTTTTGGAAACACAAAGCCCCTTATGACTTTTGAGACCAACCTGTGAATTTCTCCTATGTGATTCCCACGGGGGTTATGGGGTTGGTCAGAACTCCGTGTCCAGGACGATGGGACCGGCTCCCAGGAAAGGCTGATGTGGAGTCTCCCTGGAAGCGGTGAGATTCCTCCCTTAGAGCAGGGCCTCCTCGTCCTCGGTTGCTGCCTGCGCCACAGGCAGCCCCCTGAGGCCTGCGGCTCCAAGGCTCCCTACTGGTGCTACTGTGGGGCTGGAGGTGGTCCCTGTGTCTGCGGCTCCCAGGGAAGCCGGGCGCTGCCGTGGCCCTGACAGCACATAGGACTGGACACCTGTTTCTCGGAGGCTCTCCAAGCCATGTCTGTTGCTACCTGCCTGCATTTGTGGGTGACCAGGAAGTAGATTTCCTTTCCTATCCCTGATCTCCCTCACTTTTGAATAAAGATGTTTAAGGTAGGTCACTGGGATAGCTTGAAACCTGGGTTGTGTTCCTTTAAACAAAGTGACATTTCTTAGTAAAGAGGTTACTAGTGTCCCCTGCAGAAACATATCTGATTTCAGAAAAGGATTGATTCAAATAAAAATGTGTTTGTATAAGAAAAATTATTTTCTTCTGAGAAAACACATAGTTTGGGGTAAATTTATAGTTCTGGCCAGGTCATTAATATCTGGTTGTCAAAAAGTATTGGTTTGAACAGAAATATGTTGTAATAAAAATGCATTGTTTTGAAGAAATTTATTGGCCCCATGAAAACCTATTCGATTCAGAAAGATATGTTGATTTCAATGAAAAATCTATTTGTTTCACGGAAGAGGGGGCTGGGCTCCCACTCTTCGGTGGGTGACCCACTCTGGGACACGGGAGTTCACGCAGAAAAAGGAGATGTGGAGGCAGCCGGGGGGAATCCTTGAGAGAGGGCAGGAGGCCATGGGGCCAGCAGCACTCAACGCGAACTCGGTGCGTCCCCTCTCTGGCTCCGGACTGTGTCTGCCTGGAATCCCCGAACTGTCCTTGAGGGTGGGGCCGGCCTGGCATCAGTCAGAGGGGGAGCACCTGGAGAGAAAAGCTGCAGGCCAGTACGTGGGGGGTCCACAGTAACGAGCAGAGCACAGACGGGGGTGCCAGGGCGGGGCCGGAGTGGGGGGGTAGGGGTGGAAGGCGTGGAAGGCACAAACCTCCAGTCTCAAGACCAGTCAGTCCCGGGGACGTCATGCGCCGCATGGGGGCCAGAGTCGGCAGGATTGCTGTGTGTGACAGTTTTTACAGGGTGCATCTTAAAAGTGCTCATCGAAGAAAAAATTAAAAAACAACTGTGACCATGTGGGGTGAGGGACGTGACTCAACCTACTGTGGTGAGCACTTCCAAGTGCACGTAGACGTCGGACAGGACGGGGCACACTTGAGGCCAGTCCACTGCTACATGTCAGCTATCGCTCAGCAAAACTGACCACAAGGCACAGGAAGATGGGCACGGAGCTCTAAGCAGAACACCGGACCCTGATCCTCCAGAAACCCTCCCTCCGGCTGAGATGTGCCCACAGCTGAGACGTGCCCACAGCGGGGAGGGGAGGGGCCTCACCCCGCTCTCTGGCCACACCCCCTCCACTGCTCCTTCCCTCTGAATAAAACACTGAACTTGAAAGAGAGGGACGTGAGAATGCCACTGGGGATGTGGTCAAGGTGATTTGTGCCTTTTACTTAAAAGAAAGACCAGTTTCTGGAAATAATGGTGAAAACTCTGAATCCAAAACACCGGCTCCTCAGCTACTAGAAAGGGGGCTCACAGACACCACCCAGTTTGGAGCCTGCAGGGCCCTGAGGGCCCCTGCTCGCTGACTCGGCTGGCCACTGCAGCGCAGGAGCAGCCGCAGGTGAGAGGTAAAGGGAAGAGCGTGGCTGTGTCTCGACACTACTGCACTCACACAGAGGCGGTGGCCGCAGAGCACAGTGTGCTTAAAGAAGCAACTCCCCCACAGACTTACGCACTGCACGCCGGGCGGGGACATGGAAAACCTAAGACAAGTCACACAGGCCCAGTTCCTGAGAGACGCTGACAGACACAGGGAGACCAAAGAGGGACAAGGTTAGATGGTCAGTTAGGATGAGGAGCAAGGGCCAGTTCTGGTGGTAGCAGCAGAGGGAGAGACAGAGAGAGTTTTGCTAAACAGAGAATGTGCAATAACCATCAGTGAGAAAGTGTAAGATACGTCTACTAAATGACATAGTAGTATTTGGCTGCAAATTACTATAATTTAGGTAAAAACGACTTACATGTTGGTGTAGACAGATTACGGAGGATTCTGGATGTCAAGCTGAGATATTTGCACTTTAATTAACACGCAGGAGAGAATCACAAGGTGCTTTTAACAGCAGAGTGAATTTGACAAATGGAAGCTTGTTTTTAGGTTTAGGAACACTTTTTGGATTATTTGTGAAAATCCATTTTGCTCTACAGGATGATCCCCTGAGCCGCCCACACAGGTGGGCAGGGTGCGACAGAGGTGCGTAGAAAGAAGACGTACGGTTTCCAACTGATTGCGCTGTTTCCACTTCCTTTTATAACGGCAGCTGCCGGTGCTCCCTATCGTAACCTGTTTCTAGAGAACAAGTGGCGGGGTGCCTTTTAAGCTGAACCTGCAGTTGTCCTGACTACGCCGCCCACCAGCACCCCAGGGAAGACAGACAGCCAGTGGCTGCTCCGGCCTCATCGGAGAGGCTGCTGGACTTCTCTAGAAAGTCGAAAGGCACACATTGTAATCGCACAGCCTTATACATAACTTGAACCAAATGTTTAAAAGCAAACAGCTTAAACCAGAATTTGAATTTGTATTATCCCTGAAGTATTAAAGTTTTAACCAACCAACCTGAAAAAAATGTATTTCCTTATATCCAGGGCTATGTTAGGAGACCTAATTCAAGGTCAGGACGTTAAGTAAGAATCAGAAACCAAAGCTGTATTGCAGAACATGAATTACATTACACATGAACTGCAATGGCTGTTGTTACAAATTTACAGAGTTTTAGAGACGAGACGGGCTTTTCGAGTCACTGGTCTCAGGCCTCACCTGACCACTGGGGGAGCTGAGAGTGGTCAAGGGACACGGCTGACCTGGGACCACACAGCTACTTAATGGCAGGTCCAGGCCTGCACCCTCCTACCCAACTAGGCCCAAATGGCTCCCCCAGACGGCTGACCAGAGGGTCTACTGGCCTCCTGGCGCTCGTGGGAAGAGCTGATGCACGCTGGGGAGAAGGTGGACCAGGCGGGAAGGGTTTTAGCTGCCTTTACACGAAGATGAAACCTACTGGTCATTTAAAGATCAAACCCAGGCACTAAATCTCCTTGACTTTTCTTGGAATTTATAGTGTGAGCAGAGTACGTGGTGCACGGCTGAGCTAAAGCCTCACAGTCTGAAGACAGGATGTTCAAACAGAGCCAGCAGCGCAGAGTAAATGCTAAGCCTGGTGAGGACGTCACAGCCTCGGTCTCAGCCTGAAGCCAGGGCAGCGGATACATAATCCCTGACTGAGGGGATTTCTTTTCGCTCTCTTTCTCTGGCCATCGCTCCAGCACAAGCCCCAATGGAACCAAGGAATCAAACACAGATTCAGAGTCATTAACTCTTCAAGGGGAGAGCTTTCCGAACATCTGGTTTGAGTAGTGCTCACAAGCTGGAGAAAAATCAATTAGAAATGGAAGTGGGCCGAGATGGTATGAGAAATTACTGTAAGTTTTCATAAAGACCTTGTGTTTCACTCCCGCTATTCTGCAGACAGAAGCGTTCGGGAAGAGGGGTTTCCTGTCCCTGCCGCTCCCTGGCTTCTTTCTGAAAAGCAAAGCTGAGAGTTGGCATGGGAACCAGGCTGCGGCCCTGTCCCTCACTGTGACACTGTGGGGAAGTCTCCCAGTGCCTCTGAGCCACCACTCCTTCATCTGCAAAACAGGAGGAGCACTGAAAGACTTCAGATTCTCCTAAGGGCCGAACACCATTTCGCAGAGAACTGCTTGGTGCCGGGTAGGCAGCCTCCCAGACGGAAGGCTGCAATGGGGATCCTGCCCTGCGGCCGAGGCCCCACCCCGCTCCTGGGGGTACCGCACGGACGACAGGGCCTGCGTGGCTCATCTGCTGCAGAGCACATGCTTTCTGTGGGCCTAAAGGATGGGGTCAAAAGGAAGTGAGAGGAACCACCTCAAACTAGTTTAAGCACATGACTTCCAAAAGAAAAGCAAAAGCGCAGGGGAACAGAGAGGGCTTACAGACGCCGTGACGGTGCATCGAGAGGTGAAGCTGGTTGGATGGGCTGCTTCAGTAGCCTTGGCTCCTATAGTCTCTCCTTCCCAACCCCCCATTTCCCTTCTCTGTCTCCCGAGAGACCACCTCACTCTGCTGGCTAGAACCACGTCCCCTGTCCCTCTTCCCAGCCTGGGAAGCGTTGAGTCTACAGCCTGCAAGAGCAGGGAGGAGCCACTCTGTACGTCCCACTCACAGAAAAGTAGGGAGGATGATGAGTGGTCTGCATGTCCACCTCCGTGTCCACCCCTGGGACCCGGGACTGGCGCCCGAGAAGCACAGGGTTATGATCAGCCCAGGTGGGGCCACACGCTGCCTTCTGGCTGTTCCATGAAGACCGTGTGGGATTAGGCGGTGGCTCCCAAAGGGAAAGGGAAGGGGCACGCCAGTCAAAGGGCATCTACTCCAGGCACCCTGATTCTCAGAAGAGCCCACAATCACATGGCCATAAGAGCTGGTTCTATGACATCACCAAGAAGTACGCCTCAGCAGAGGCTCGTGGAATTGGACAGGAAGTTTCTAAGACTGATAGATATTGTATTGTTATTCTTAATTTAAAAGCAGGAAAACAGAGGCTAAGAAAGACAAAAGTCACTGTGACAAGTAGAGAGAGATCCTGAAACCCGACTGGGTGTAGAGGCCCTTCGGCTTCAGTGACCTGAGTGTCCACTGTACAGGACGATCCTAAAGCTCATAGAGCACAGAGCTGGGTTGAGGCACGCACGGGAGCGCAAGGCAGAGTCTTTCCTACTCTTCTGCCCACTTGCTCACCAAGTCCCTGGTCATGAGTTTTCAACCAGCAGTGTTCTGACGTCGGTGGAGGTTTACTTATTCAGTCTAGTTATGCAGCTTCTCTTCAGTGCTGTGAGTGGCCCAGCCATGTGCATTCTGCCCCAGGTCCTCAGACACAGAGGCCAGGGCACAGCCCGGGTGGGAGAGGTGGGTGGTATCAGGGAGAGGCCGAACGAGGTGGAGCCCCGGCAACAAGCCCGGGTGCTGGCCACCCAGTGCGCCGCCCAGGGTCCCTTTCACTGCACACCACTGGGCTGTGCAAGGCCAAGCAGCCCCGTGTCATGGTGCAGAGTCAGATAAGAGCACATGCCGGCTGTCTGGACATGACCGGGTGACACGCTAGGTTTCTGACTTGTCACAGGTGAACTGCAGGTGAGACCCACCACATGGGACACCTGGCCCCTGCCCTAGCGAGTGCCACCAACTGAAACCCTGGTGCTTCCTAACGCTCGGAGAAGTTTCTCCTCACCCCCACCAAACTGCCGTCTTTACTCAAAGAAGCCAGAGAAATGTCAGGACCTTAATGAGTTCATGTGATTTTCCAAAGCAGAGGTCCTCTTGGAGAGCTCTTTCCCCCGACTGTACTATTAACGTACCGTCAGATGACAAAGGAGGCAGCCTGGGAGCCCAGCTCAGGGGCCGGCCATGGCCAGGGGCCGAGACCTGGCTCCTCTCCTGGCCAGCAAGAGCCCCACGTGGCCGTCCCCTGAAGTCTGCCCCACTGCAGTTGGAGCAGAAACGACCCCCGCATATTTGCTGTGGGCTTTGCTTTCATTAGAGTCCAACCCTGATATTTAATCAGTCTCCACTCTTTTTTGTTTGAACGAGTTGATGCTAAGCCAGAGTAAAAAAAAAAAGGCCACAGAAATGTCATCACCTCCACACCACCCCCTCTCTGTGAGCACATTCATAATGCATCACAGCTGCAACGGGGAGGCTGCGTGTGATCAAAATTAATAAAGAATTAAAGCGGTGTTTGTGGTGCTCGCATCAGCCCGACCGGGAAATTGGACGGGGAGGGAGGGACCAACTGTGAAGGAGCGACTCGTGTTAGAGTCATTTGTCCTGGCGTCAGAGAAGAGGTCTGGGCCAGCTTCTCCTGGAACGCGCCTCCCAGGCTGAGACCGCGGCGTGTGCGCTGAGAGCATGGGTTCACCTCCTTCACCAAGAGTAGTCAGCGACAGAGAATGATTCCAGGAGGGAAAACCCCTACCCGGGGATCCCACCATCCAGGTGGGCAGGGACTTCCAGACCCACTGCACCCTGGCCGTCAGTCACCTTCTCCCAGGTGACGCAGCCCATCGCTGTGGCGGGCGAGCCCTTCTAGGGCTCCTTAGTCCCACTTTCCAATATGTTGCAAGAGGATAAAACAGAAGCACAATAGAGACAGAGAAGGATGTGTGTGTTTATCTCATTTATGACTATAATTTATGGGGTAATACTCAAAGTATTTAACTCTAAAGAATTCATACCAATTTTTCACAAACTCTTCCAAAAACTGAATAAGAGGAAACAATTCTCATTTCATTCTGTGAGGCCAGAATTATGTGGGTAACATAACCAGACAAGTACATCACAAGAATGAAAATTACAGACTAATATCTCTTAGGATATGGATGCAAAATATTCACGAAAATATGAGCAAACCAAATCTAGCAACACATAAGAAGGGATCATGCATTATCACTAGGTGGGATCTGCCCCGTAAATAGAAGTTTGGCTCAAAAATCCCAAGATCAATTAATGTAATACATCCCATCAAATGGACAAAAAACAAAAGCCACATCATCCTCTCAACAGATGCAGATCCCAAAACAAAGATCTGTGACAAAACAGTTACCTTTATTGATAGGATCACTCAACAAACTGGGAACAGAACTTCCTCAATTGGATAAAGAACTCCTAAGATAAAACCACAGCGAACAGCACACTAGGTGTTGAGATACTGCGTGTTTTCCTGAAGATCAGGAACGAGACGGGGATGTCGTTCTCACCACTTCCCTTCCACCTTGTGTGGGAGGCTCCAGCCAGGGCAAGGAGGCAAGGAAAAAAATGAAAGCACCCAGACTGGAAAGGAAGAGGTAAAACTGGTTATATGATATAATACATTAAAAAATCCATGGTAATACACTAAAAAACATTTGGAACTAATGAGTTCAACAAGGTTGCAGAATACAAGGTCACCACACAAAGTCAATTTAATCTCTATACACTCACAATGTACAATCTAAATGAACTTTAAAAAAATGCAATTTGCAACAGTATCATAAAGAATAAATTGAGTAAATTTAGTAAAAGAAGCAAAAAGACTTATACTCTTGAAGACTACAAAGTCTTGTTGAAAAAAATTAAAAAGCTCTAACTAATTGGAAACATCCCTAGCTTGCGTATTGGAAGACTTAATGGTGTCGCCTGGGCAGTTCTCTCCGAAAGGACTGATAAATCCAGTGCAGTCCCCATCAGAACCCTGGCTGCTCCTGTGTAGATACTGACAAGCTGATTTTACACTTCAAACTCCAAAGCCTTCGTAACACCTACAAGGCTCCTCATGATGGAGCCCCAAGGAACCTGCCTCCTGTTCACTGTGCCCACCCCACAGGAGCTCTCTGTTGTCTGGGAGCCTCTGTCCAGAATGCACGGCCCTCAGACACCCAAAGGGGCCACTCCTGCAGTTCATTCGGATGTCACTTGAAGACTCATCTTCTCGAAAGTTCACAGGAGAATCTAAATGTTGCCTCATCACATGGAAATACTGGAAAGGTATAAATGAAGGCATCCTGTGCTCAAGGCTAGCTTCCCCAACCATCATCTCCAAAATCAGCCCATCACTCTGTCCTTCGCTCTGAGTGGCCATGCCTGCTGCTTGCAAGCCCCACCCTTTCCTTTTCCCAGAATTCAATCGGCCCAGCCCACTGTACACCCCCACCCTGCTGTTAGTGACCTTGAGTTCACCAAGTGTTCTGGGCGGAATGGAGGAAGGGTGCACCCAGGGAGTCACGAAAGGGTGCGAGGAGAATCTCCATCTGTGAACAGCAGGGGAGGCCCAGGAGTCCATCCACCTAGAACACGCACCTCAGACTCCTGCAGGAAAAACACTCTTCCCTCTCCCTTGAAGCCACGGAGTTCCTCTTGTATTTCCTTCTTATCACACCATTGTCTCCCCCCAACTCAGTTTGCTCCTTCCCCTCATAGCACCGAATCACTGCTCGATGTTCTCTGACAAGCGTTTTTGTTTCTTTTTTTTTGTTCGTTGCATGGTTTCCTCCCTGAAATGTGGGCCAGGGCCTGGCATGTAGCAGGCTCTCTGAACCCTGGAGGACGGAGCAGGAGTCCACGAGTGACCGACTGCTGGGAGACCCAGCCCCTCTCCGGAGCTCTGCCCAGCTCTGCTCTCCCTGCCCTCTGTGGGCTCAGGTCCACGGAGTGAGCCCCAGGGTCCCCTGGAGCCTGGGCCTGGCTGCGCAACTTGGGCAGCACTGTCCTTGATCCCTAGCCTAGCTCTACGGAGATGGTGCTCAACGGGGATTGGTTTTCTTTGGGGGATGGGGGGAGAGTGTCACCTCTGTCAGCTACCTTTACCCTAACGGCCTTTGCAGGACGGAGACAGGATGGCAAAGCCAAAGGAACCAAGCCCCGCAGAGAACTCATCTCCCAGATGAGATCCTTGAAGACCCTCAGAGGGCCATTCTCGCCCTGGCTCCCTGCCAACGGGAGTCAGCCACAGCCAGGTTCTCACCTCCCAGGTAAGGAAGGTGCTCAGAGCCCTTTTTTTATTTGAGTCTATAAAGTAAGAGATTCTACTGAGTGGTTACTTCCTGTGTGTGGTGGTTTCAGGATAAACAGGACTTTTCCGGAACGGAGGGAGAGTTCGTGACGGCGAGTTTTCACGCGCTGAAACAGCTCGCCAGCCCCTCCTGGCATGACTGTTAGGTGGGTGTAAGTGCCGCTTCTTTTCTTTATGATTTATGGACCTGATGATGAAAGATACATCTACTTCATTTCCAAGGCTAGCCCAGAGTCCCCGCTAATTGAAAGCAACTGTGAGCTCACAGACGAGAAATGTTCAAGAGGTTCCTTCATAATTTCACATTTTGACTGGTTGACTTGAAAAATTAAATTGTTCACACACACAGGAATTAATTGTATAAAACAGTTTTTTCTTGTAGTTGAGGCTGGACTTCTCATTATTTTATGAGTCTTTTCCCTTTTCCTCTTGGTCCGCAGATTATAAGATCCTTGAGAGCAAAGTTTGGGTTTGCTATTTCCTCGTCCCAGTCGAAGGGATTAACAGTGTGGTAAGCGCAGTGCACTCTCCACAAATACTCAGTTAAATAATTAGGGTTTGCAGTTAATTCCCTGCTGCAACATATAAAAACCTTCGAGAAGCACCACATTCTATCTACTCCGACATTATTAACCGATCCACAGACTGATGATCCAAATTGAATTGGGCTATTTTGAAGGAACCCTGCTGGGGCCACACTCATTTTCAAGTTCATCTGAACTGAAAATCTCACCAGAAATTTAAAACGTCTCCCTCCCCACAGCACCACCCTTGACTTCTTGGGACGCCCATGCACTCTCCCAGGGCCCTCAGACCTTGGGGCCCAGCTGTTGGGGCTCTGGGGTGCAGCCCCTGAAAATGGCTAAGTCCTCTTCCAGTGCCTCGGACAAGGGAGAACCATCTGTACCACCCTTACCGGGTACCCCAAACCCAGACTAGACCCCATGTGGGCCCTGGCCTCCTTTTCTCCAATGTGGGGCTCTCTCTGATCTTTTACCCCGCACAGGGAGTTGGTCCGATGTCCCACAGAGCTCTAGGTTTCACATCTGCAGGTTTGTACAACATGAAGGCCCCAGGCCAGGGAACCGGTGGTTGCGGGTGTCTGGGGGGGGGGGGGCTACTCTCCCTGGCAGATAAGATATTTCCTTCACAGTTCTGTGCAAGGTCTGGCTGCAAGAACGCTGTGGACACCCAACTCAGGGGCACTCACAGGGGAGCATGAGCTGCCAATTAATTGTTCATCCCTGATCAGCGGGCTTTACCTGCATCTGGGCCTCCGCATCGGTTCTGGCCCCTCTGTTCTCTGGGGCACCAGGAATAGTTCGGGGTGCAATGGAAGAATTGGGGTGCTCATGAATCAACCTCAGCTGAAGTTCTTTCTGTTCCTTTGAAGGTTATTTACAGCTAACACCCCAGGGAGATAAGCAAAAGCAAACCCAGGCCACACGGAAAGGTGGCATTCCAGGATCCATGGGGGCAAATGGGGGAGGTGACCCAGCTGCACTCAGTCACCAGGTCTTGCCCGGCTACTGGATGTGAGTGAGGTCAGTTGATAACAGGCAGACGCAGTGCAGTGGTCAGGAGCACCTCCACTTCACCCGAGTTTGCCCGCACACACGTAGCACAAGTCAAATATATTTTCTGGAGAAAGGTCTCCGGATACACAAGCAGCCGCACCCAGGCAGCCTGGCTGTGGGCTCTGTGCCCCGCGCTCTCCAGGCTCCTGGAGTCGGGGCTGAGTGCAGAGGCACTCCACGCACGTTCGATTCTGAGGGGATGTGCAAGAGGCACCCACCTTGGAACCTTCGAGTTCTGGGGGCTAGTCCATTACTGGCACCAGCTAATTTTGTAGGTTTACAACCTAAGACTGCCTGGCAGGAATGACAGAAAGTCTTAAATATATTTTTAGTAGTTAAGTGTGGAGGATGTTCATGGGCAGGGGCATGACCTCCCCCCGCAAACACTGCATGGAAGAGCGCGTGCACCGAGGAGGCCGCGCAGGCCTGCTTCGGCAACACCATCCCAACCAGGCACTTTCCAGAGTAGCCCTGGGGTTTGCACAGGAAGATTATTTGGAAGCTATTTATTATTCAAATGTAAAAAGAATTCCGAGAAACCATGAACCACCATCATTAATTATTCACTGGGATTAAGGACTCAGTTATAACCGTGTCTCCCTCTAATCCTGTTTTATTAATTTATATTCTTGGCCAATTCTCCTACTAAACGGATTCGAGCTCACTGCAGGGACCCAGGGAAAGAACAGCAGACCCCTGGGGTCAAAGAGCAGCTTTTGCTTTAATTTGATAAAATAAATTAGCGTGGGATTACCGGTGTGATTAGCATAAGACTCCGCTCCCCTGTGGCCGGACCTCCCCTCCGGAGCAAGGCAGGCGATGTGTCTACGCTGACTGATTTCCGACCCAATGGGAGCCACCCATGCGGGGGAGGTCGATGCTTTCTGTGAGCATGTCAGTGCGTGCGCGGGCATGCATGTGGTGTTTGTACGTGCCAGCACGTGGAAAGTGATGGAGGTGGCTTTTCGACCCCTAGCAGACCTCCAGGCCACCTGCAGCCCATCCAGCACTTGGTCCCTGGAGCGAAGAAGAATGAACTGCTTCCCTGGGAGATGTCACTTCCGGAGGCTGGAGCCCAGCAAGACATCCCCTCCTCTCACCCGTGACCCCAGCAATGACCCCAGCCCAGCACCACCAGTGCCACTCCCGAGGGTGGAGGCCCACACTGCAGGGACCTCATCTTCGCAAGCACCCTGCCCCGCCCCATCTTCAGGTGCATTTCCGGGTGCAGCAGGGACCTGATGCTGCGCATTCCCCGGAGACAAAGGCCCAGACACGGGCGCTCCCAGCGACATGAAACACACTCCTGTATTGACAAGTCAGTCATGTTTTAAAATAACCGAACATTTTAATATATAGATGAACAACTAATTTTAGGGTATTTTTGTTTTGTGAAAAATCAGCTTTGCTTTTTCCTGGCTTATAAGTTCCACTTAGTAATCATCAGTTTTGCTTTTTTAAAAACTGAAACATTGAAGACTAGATTCTCTTTCCAATTCTGCCACTTGCTACTGATGACCTGGGTGTCTTGGGGTTCCAGGGGGACCGAGGCCTGGCCTCACCCTCGGGGAACTTGAAGTCATTCCAAGCCACTGCAGGACCTCGCTGGCCACCGAGATCTCACCACCTCCTGCCCTTGGTCTGAGCACGGGTCCAAGAATCTGAGGAAACTGGCTTTGAACACATTCTCTTCCCTCAACTACTTGGGTGATTTTGAGCAACAAGTGACAAACTTCTGGAAACTCTCTTTCCCAGGTTAAAATGGTTGTAATCATACATGTGTCATACAGTTTTGCAGGGGTTACTGGGGATGCTGAATTTCCCGGCTTCGGCTGGACGATGCTCTGAAGACGTTTAGTAAACACAGTCCCCAACCCCGGCCCCACAATCCTGCCAATGACCAGCGCTGTGGGCCCAGGCCAGGCCAAGCTGCTCCACTCACACCTGGACAGAGCAGGAAAAAGCACAGCCACGAGTACCAAGGCCAGGGCTCCCCACCCTGTCACGTCTCCTGGAACACATGGAAAATGACTGTCTCTGCGAGGTTCGAGGGGGTCGTCAGAATGCGGCCCACGTGGTCTGCCTGCCCTGCCCTTTGCATACGCTGGTTACCTGAGGGCTGTGGACCCCAGGGATTGTCACGCAGCCCTGGGACTCTGCATAGTGCCACTGGGACATTTGAGGAGGGTGGTGTCCTCCGTCAGCACCTTTAAAGCAAACACACAACTTAAAAAATGAGGCCCCAGAGTTCAACGAACCAGCAAATGGCTCAACACGTGAGCTGAGTGAGATGTCACAGAGAGTGTTCAGGTCTGAATTTGGAAGATGAGGAACTCCTTACTGCTGTAAGAGGGACCTTCTGGAAAACAAAGCCCTGGCCAATGAATCGGAGGCACCGCCCAGCCATTCTTCATACCTTTAAGCCCTTGCCCAAGGTTATGTTTACTGATTTTAGAGAGAGAAGGCAGGTGGCGGGAGAGAGAGAGAAACATCGCTATGAGAAATGTTGATCAATTGTCTCCCATACAGGTCCTGACCGGGGACCAAACCCGCAGCCTTTGGTGCACAGACGAGGGTCCCCCCAAATGAGCCCCACCCAGGGCCAGCCATGCCCTCTGGATTGAGACGTAAGTGAAATTCAGTTTCCATCTTGTGTGGGACAGCATGGGAGCCCTGGCCCACAGGGCGTTTCACAGTGCCCCTGGGCACAGATGGCTTCGTGAAGAGGGACCCTCATCCCCGACATAGACAGGAAGACCTTGACTGTGATGACTGCGGACCCCAAACCCACCACCAAGCGCACAGCCTGCTGGGCGAGGGCAGAGGTTCGTTACCCCGAAGCCGCTGCCATCAGTTAGCAAATGGAAACCCTAAGACTGCTCCAGGAAAATGAGTTATTTCACTTTATGAAATTTGTATATGGGCTGTTCAAAGTTATTTGATATTAAAAATGGGAGAGGGAAACTCCACTGGGAGTCACAGAGCGGCAATAACATTTAAATAAATTACTGAGCCTGACATCCAAATAGTTTATTTTTCAATGCCCCACCAGTCTTCGCAGTAATTCTCAGCCATAACCATAATGCCTTCGGAGCCAGCCTTGTTTATCACGCCTCGGAACGCTGCCTCCTTTGCCTTCCGTCCGATTCCAAGTGCTTTATCTTAGGAACAGATTGGACGAGGGCGCACAGGCACCGGGGGCGGGAAATGCTTCCTTTCCTGCCGCCTCTGCTCTGCTCCGCTCTGACTCTGGGAAATTCTTACCCCCAGGAGTACGAGCACAGAAAAAGCCTGAGAAACCACATCCTAGAGGAGCCAGCTGCGAGGTCTCTAAAATTCTGAAATTATGGAATTCGATGCAATCCAAAAATTCCCACGAAATGATGGCACCTAGAAGGTGGACTTAAAAATGACACATTCTGTAAATTTATGGGTTTAGACTTGGAAAACTAAAATCAGAGGCTCTTAATAAACTGTACGTGGTGCTAGGGAGATTTTGGTGCCTATGTCCATGTCACAGTTTTCAGGCATAAGTCACTAAGAACAGTGCTCTCTGAAAAACCATGATTTGTCTATAAAGCAAACCATTGAAATAAGTATTTACCTGTCATTAACAAAAAAGCATATGCAATTTAGAGAAAGACATAAGGAAATAAAAACTGTTACCTAGAGTTGAGTATCTACTCGAAGTCTCCAACCATTAGCAGGCACCAACTACTTCACTGAATCTTTGCCTCAGTTCGTCTTCCAAACAGTAGTTAGCCATTTCTCTCACTTAATTTCTGTTTGCAAGAACCGTGGTCTTTGAGGTTTGATTTAGCTCTCAGACGGCTCAATGTCACAGAGCTGCCTCAGTCACTTAAGGGTCAAAAGATCGAAGCTGCCACTTCATGGGCATATTAGTTAGAAGATATTAATCTTGCATTCTTCAAATTCTTAATTAACACTCTGAGCGTTCCCTACATCCTGTCTCCTTGGGAAGATTCTTCCAAAGGGAAATTCATGTCCTCAAATAAGGCAAAGAAGAAGGGAAGGGCTGCTGGGAAGGCACGCAGTGCTGGGTGTGGTACAAGTGTGGGCGTCTTGTGCGGTTGCGAGCGTGTGATCCTGGGGTATTTTCACGATGCTATGAACTCAATGTCTTTGTGAAATATGTGTCCTAGGGATATTGTAACAACTCGGTGGATAAGGAGAGAGGGAACCATTAGAGAATTTGCACGTAAGAGGGGCTTCTTAAAGAAGGTTATTGTTTTATGAACAAAGTTTAACATTTTAAGCCGAATTCTTTGTATTTCAAACCTCCTAAGTTGGTGGATGCCTCTTCCCTTTCCTCAAACATCCCAATGAATTACTCAAAGCAGAAGAGATTCATCTACAGTCCTCCCCAGAACGTTCCAAGTGCTATTTAAAATATAAAGTACAGCCTGTGGGAGCAGTGGAGTCGGGAGGACAGGAACTGGCTGGCTATAGGGGCGGCACTGTCCCCGGTCTGTCAGAAGCCCCCCTCACTTCCAAAACTGTGATTCTGGAGTCTTCTTGGCAGTGCTTCCTGTTGTCTCAAGCAAACAGGAAAGCTTCTTGGGGTTCCTCCTTGCTTTGCATCAGTGATCCTGGCCTCTCCTCCTCATCTGAGCTTTAAGACAGCCACACATCTGGGTGTGGCCATGTCGAACGCTCTGAGAAAAGCCAGGCCTCGCACAGGAGCGGCTGCTGTGCCGGCAGCTGGCGCTCAGGTGTGGTGGTGGCACCCTGTCCTTCGGCAGAACGAGTGTGTGTGCAGGCTGCATCTGAGGGCGGTGTCTGCAGACCGTCGTGCCCATGCGTGAGCCTGAACACTGGGCCTAAGGTGACACAGGTGCTGGGCCTCTCCACAGCAACTCGGCCCATGCTGTCTGTGCGAGACTGAGCACCAAGTCCTTGTTGGTTTGCAAAGGGATAGACTGGTTTCATAAATGTTTTTGCTCAGACTTCTGGAAGAATTGACCACTCAGTTTACTACTATATGTGGTATTTTTAGAGCAGTCTCTGAAACAAGGGGGTCTGGTCCGTGACTTCTGAAGATTACTAAACTAGACAGATGAGAAGTCAGCTCTAAAAATGGGTTTTTTCCCTCCTCTTCCCTGATTCTGGAAGGATGACTTTTAGTGTCAAAGGGATAAACAAGCATGAACTATTTGCAATGGAAGAAACCTAAGGCCTTATCTGCTTCCCCTTGACCAATTGAGGGAGAAGGAAACTGAGGCACAGCACGTGTGGCCAGGGAAGGATTGTTCAAGAGGGAGGCTGGGACTGGGGCGAAGAAGTCCCAGCCAGAATTCACCCCCAAGCTCTTTGTTGCCTCGGAGACTTTTACGGAGAGTGAGTCTGAAGATCGCTGAGATATTTGAAGTCTACTTTGCAGTAATGGACCCAAGTCCTTCTGAAAGATCGTGAATGAGCAGCCGGCGGGTCTTCTGCACTGCCGCCAACTCTGCTTTATTTATGCACAAAAGGGCATTTAATAAACGCCACATGACGGACTGCATTCACACACGGCCTGGGTGCTTCTTTACACACTCACTGAGTCGACAGCTGGTACCTGGAGGTCTGCAACAGGTAATCACGTCTGCGATGACGGACACCTTGGAGAGTGTCCTCACTTCACACAGGGTCACCACTACGTGTTCAAGATGCACCCTGGAGCAGATGTCTGAAGCAACCAAATGCAGGTATCAGCTAAAATTTAATTTAAAAAATACAGTCTCTTACACAGGAATTCGGTACGTTTAAATGAGTCTGATTTACAAAAGGGGGTGTGGCCAGCAGTCCACCGGAAGCCTGTCTTCCTTGCACAGTAGTGAACTGGGTGTGGCATGTGGCTGCCTGGTCGAGCAGCAAGGTCACTGGCTGGTTCTCACGATGAGTGCGCAGAGGGTGGGGTCTCCGACAAGCACTCAGCCATCTGCTCGCTGTCTTTCCTTACCTCCTAACTGGATACGGGGCCTCCCAGCCCCAGTGGTTGCAGATGTACAACATGGGGGCACCTGGCGCTCTGTGGAGCAGAGAGCGCCTGCCAACAGGGACGCCCCTGAGACTGTCACCGAAGCAGAAACAGGCCTTTACTGAGTCAGCCCCTGACACTGAGGGCTCTGTGCCCCGCAGCAGTGGGTCAGCTTATCGTCAGGTCCACATCCACGTGACCAGCTTGATCCCAACACAAGTTACTTCAAAAGGAGGCCCCAGATTCCACAGAAGAGGGGCCTGACTGCGTGAGTGTCGCGGCACCAAACTAAGAGCTGTGCACCGCACACTCCATCTCTGAGCTGCGTGCACGCAGCCCTGACCTGGGGACATAACTGAAAGGGCGGATTGATGAGACTGGCTCCAGAGATAGGGTTTCTATGACAGGCTGATGGATGCTCCACTATCAAGGTGTACTTTTAATCATAAGCTCATTACTTTACTTCTGATGGCCGGACTCACCTTGCAAGAAGAATTTGGTTGTGTTTCAGAACTAAGAACAGCCCTCAGGGCTGGGGGTGGGTGGGTGGGTGGGACAAGTAACTAAGTAGCAGAAAAGAGGGAGACACAGGGAGAGAGAGAGAGGAGAGACTGAGTCAGTGAAGAGATTCAGCAAGGTATAGTTGGGGGTAGGGAGGCTGGCGGCTTAGACGCTTAACTCGGCTTCTGCAGATGTCTCCATAGGACCAGGGGAAGCCATCCCAAGCCAATAAGCGTGTCATGGGAAGAAATGAGGATTTAAACTTAATAGCAAATAGACCCAGCGATGCAGCTTTGCAGAGCTGTGGGGAGTTTGGTTCTTAGCCCAGAGAGAGCTTAATAGAAGTCAATAATGAAATCATCAAGATGCAGCCGTTAACTGCTTCGGCATGCCGTCTTTGCCCTGATTGCGAAGGCTTTGTTTCCCTCCAGACACCAGCCAAAGTACAAGAGTGTCTTCACCTAAAAGAAAACAAGGACTTGCTTTACAAAAATACAAGTCACATTGTCTTAGTTCATTATCCTTTTCTTTCTGGAAGGGAAATAAAAAACAAGGAAACAGAAATAGTTAAAGGATGGAGGGAATCGAAATCCCCGAATGTAAACTGGAAGGCAAGTTTAAACAGCTTTTCTCTCACTGCTGTTCAGTTAAAAATGCTGCTTCTTATGTGACCTTTCCCCCCAAAAATTCAATAGCAGTGATGACCAATTCTCTAGCCCATTTCAGTGCTGTGTCGACATGCATTTATAACCTCATTACACTCCAGATAGGAATGTAAATACATTCTGCTTTACAAAGCTAAGGCCAAGAGGGATTCTGAGTCACACCACCCTGTACTGGAGACCCTGAGAACAAATCCCCTGGTAACTCCCTGGGCAGGGGCGGGGGTTGCAGAGCAATCCCCCCTGTAAAATTAGAGGCACTGCAACCTGAATCCGGATGACAGAACTCTGGCAATACTATTTTCAGTAATACACAGGGCAGACCATCAAACACACGCATTTCCCCCCCTTGCACACTCATCCCATCCCCAGGTTCCGAGAACCCACTCTGAGTCGGCTGCCCCTGCCTGTGCTGTCCCTGTCAGACAGATGCAGGCTGGTCCCTGCCTCCCGGTGGCAGGGCCACCCCACTCTCTTCCAGAAATCAGTTTCTAAATAAAAAAGAGAGAGCCCAAAGATGAGGGATTATGTGGAAAATTACAAAGCCAGAAGAGAAAATAACTGTCTGCATATTTGAAAGTTGCTAAGAGAATAAATCCTAAAAAAGTTTTCCTTGCAAGGAAAAATGCGTGTAACTGCACATGTGATGGGTGGTACCTAGATTTCTTGTGGTGATCATTGTGCAATGTAGACACATATTGAATTATTATGTAGTACACCTGAAACTAGTATGTTACTGGGCTGGCCAAAAAGTTCATTTGTTTTTTTTTTCAGTGTGATGGCTTTAGTAGTGCTTAGTTGTCTTTAACTTCATGTGAAACGATTTTGTTAGATTATATTGTGGCAGCTGTCATATTAGTGTGCATTTAAAAACATCAAAATTGGTAAATTTTTGTGCAACCATTTTAATATTGAAGATGGAAGAAAATATGCAACATTTTCAGCATGTTATGCTTCATTATTTCAAGAAATGCAAAAAATAGACTTGAGGGTGTATGAAGAAGGTGCTGTGACTGATGGAACATGTCAGAGTGGTTTGCGAAGTTTCTTCGTACTATTGACAACATTTTAGCCAAATCATTCTTTGCTGTGGGGCTGTCTCACGCACTAGAAGATGTTTAGCAGCCTCTCTGGGCTCTGCCCACTAGAAGCCACTAGTGGCAGATAGCTGACATACTCAACATACCCAAATCAATAAAGTTATTGGTGAAAATGAAACATGTCTTTTATTTTACGGGGAAAAAACATATGAACTTCTTTGCCAATGCAACACATGGCAGTTATAGCCAGTACCCAGTAAAAATACCCAACACCTTCATCACTCCAGAAAGCTCCCCGAGCCGTCAGTGCCTCGGCCCTCAGCAGCGGCCACTGCTCAGAGCCCTCTCCCCCGGGCCGCTCTGGCTTTCTCCCTGACTTCACGGAAGTGCAGTCACTCAGTCTGTGTCCCTCTGCACCTGGCTGTGGACACTCTGCACCATGTGTCTGTGATTCATCCACGTGACTGCACATACCAGCAGCTCAAATATTCTAACTGCTGGGTGACACTCTGCTGGACAAAGACACCAGGATTTGTTCACTATTCAGCATTGATGGATACACAGGTTGCTTCCATTTTTTGCTATAATAATAAATCTGGTACAAAAATTCTTGCTTAAGTCTTTCTCTGTACATATATTCCACTTGGCAGTACAGCTTCTGGCTCTTAGGTTAAATATATGTTCAACTGTAGAAGAAAATGCCAAAGGTTTTTCCAAGTGGGAAGCTCTTCAAAAATCCCATCAACAATATGTGAGGTTCCAGGTGTTCTTCCTCCCCGCCCACATTTGAGTTTGTTAATCTTTCCAATTTTAGTCATTTTAATGAGTGTGAAATGATAACCTCATTAAGGTTTTAATTTGCATTTTCTTTATTAATAATGACAGTGAGGACCAGCTCACATGCTTATTGGCCTCTGTCCTCTTTCGTGAAGTCTACGTTCAAGGCTTTCCCTAATGTTTTAACAGGTTGTCTTCTTATTGTTGAGTCGTGGGAATTTTTATATATTCTTGATAGGTGTCCATTGACATATATATTGCAAATATTTTTCCCAGTCTGTTGCTTGCATTTCATTTTTGCAATTATGTTCTTTGATGAACCAATTTTTTAAATTTTGATGAATTCCAATTAATGTTTTTATTTTCTTTTTGTGGCTTTTGCTTCTTTTGTCTTGTCTAAGAAATCTTCGTCTAGTTCAATGTTACGAAGAAATTGGCTTCTGTTTTCTTCCTAGAGTCTTATATGATCTATCTCAAATTAAGTCTTGTGTATGGTGTGAGGTAAGGGGTCAAGGTTAAAAGAAAAGAAATTCTGCTCTTTAGATACATAGAGAACAAGCACACTTAATTCATCATGATCAGACCATGGCTTCTCCTTCCAAAAGAGTGAGGATAAGAAGTTAGAGCTAACAAGTAGTTCAGAAAGTTACCAGCATACTGAGAAAAACTGATATCTTCAGATCAGTAAATTGAGAAATATGAGGAATATGCTGATGGTATAAGATTTCAACCTTCCTATAGTTAGGGATTTGGCTAGCATTTCAAAAGTGATCAATCAGTCTCCAGAAATTCTTGGGAGGTAGGCGGGAAAATAAATCGCTAGACTGACTTTTGTTGGGGAAAGTGTGTATCACCCAATAACGATGGGGGACTGGGAACCAGGGGTCCCAGATGTGGGAATGCAACCACAAAAAAGTCATATCGGAGCCCTGGGTTCAGCATCTTGGAGGGAGATCCAGATACAATGTACGTGTTTAGACAAACTTCTGTAAAAATTAAGTTATTTATGGGCCTGTGTTGACATTTAACATCTTAATGCACCTCGGGCTACTACAGTGGGTGTGCAGACATCTCTGATGTTGCTCTGGGACACATCTGGGTCTGTAATCTGCTCATTCTCGTGGGACAGCGTCACGGAGTCTTCTTCCCTTCGCAGCAGCACCAGCTTTCTCACCACCAAATGCCCCGGGTTTCTTCTTCGTCTTCATTTTCTTGGGCAAAAACATGGCAAAAGGAAGTTAGTCTAAGTTCCTCTGGTGTGCTGAGCCCGCTTCGGGAAATTGTTTAGACCCACACAAAAGAACGGAAGGATCTGAGATGCCTCCCCAAAGGAGATTCTTGTCATTGTTATTAGCAGCATATTTATGCCTCAGTACAGCTGTATGTTACCTGCAGCAGGTGGGTCCTTGAAAAGTGTTTCTTTTCTTTTTTTTTTTTTAGTGTTTTTTTAAAATTTATTTTAATTGTTGTTCTTGTACAGTTTTCTGTCTTTTACTCCCATCCCAGCCCAGCGCCCCAGCCCTCCCCACCTCCCTCCCATTTCCACCCCCCCTAGTTTTTGTCCCTAGTTTTCGTCAGATGCATCGATGCGCTCATGTGTGTTATGGGCACGGCATGCTGTTTCTCAAACGCATCTGGCCCCTGAGCACCTGACTCACTTTCGCAAGGGGGCCCCATTTGCATTTGCTGAAACAGGGCCCTCAGGAACGCAGTCAAGAAGTGGTAATCTAGTCACGACCAACCTGTAATATGACCCATGGGCCACCGGCTCAGGTGACCCCGAATTTCCACGGAGATTTTAATTTGTCCTACTGCATTTTCTCGGCCATCATACAGCACCAATGGGGAAAGACACAATGAAATGTAAGGTTTCAGCCTAAAACTTGGTGGGCCTCTGGTGGGCCTCTGGTGGGCTGACAGCTGACATCTCTGCTCCAACATGGGCAGGGACCCCTGACTCAGGCCCCTCAGATCACAGTGTGATTCATTCTTTTCCCTGGAACCTGCTAGAAGAGTTAGTATGTAAATTTCAACCTATTTTTAAGGGTTATTTTCACTCAAGTGAAATCTATCAAGGAAGAAGGGTTATTTTTACAGCATACAGCCACCGCTGATCACCATGGCAACTGGCCTGGCGCGATGCAATAAAGCATCCCTCTGTTATCGTAAACACAAAAGGGAAACACTGAAATCTAAAAGAAAGGCAATTATTGCCAGGGGAAGAAACGACGAAGTGCTGGGGCGTCCTCAGTGTCGCGGGGCTTGTGGCGCCCGACTGGCCGGCCTCGGGCTCCGCCAGTGGGAACGAAGGTTGTGGGAAGAATCCTTGGGAGAGCCGGCACCGTCTTCGTTGTTCAAGGGCGAGACCGCACACGTGGTATTAAACCAACACAAACTTGGTCTTTCCTTTTCTTGTGTCTTAAAACATGAAATGGGCTTCAAAACCACAGACATTAGGGAGGAGGAAAAAATGCCCACATCAGTCTGGTTTTCTTTGGGGGACTATTTTCTTGTTGGCTGTGGAATTATAGATAGAAAAAGGGAAAAGAACTGTCTGCCTGGATCACAGAATTCTTGATACAGCTTCTCCTCTCTTAGTTGTACTTTACTAGTGTTATTGGTAAATTTCAAGCTAAGGGAAGCAGAGCCAGTGTTAACAATGATCAAAGTTCAGGTTCTGAAAGCTCTAAGATTCGTGTGAAATCCAGGGAGTCAGGCCTATTGGAAGACAGATAAATGGAGGTGACTTACAAGGTAAGAATTTTTGTGACTCTATTGTAGATGAGGGAATTGGAACCCATAAATGTTTAAGTTAAAGATGAGCTGAATGCAAAGTGTGGACCGGAGTTGTAAAACAAGCACTAGCCCGGGCATTAAAAGACGAAGACAGGAGCCGTGTCTCTGTGGAGGCCAGGCTCCACACCTGTGTTCCCAGTAGCAGCTTTTCCTTCCTTGTGAGGATTGCTGCCAACCAGTCTCCGTGGGGACAGGTAGGGTGTCTGCCGCCTGGCTGTGACCTTGGCCACCACTCTGAGGCTCTGCCCTGGGCCCTGCTCACCTGGCTGCGCTGATGGCCAGGGGGTTATAGCCCATGCTCTGCCCGGCACATGGCCCCCCTCCCACCTGACGCTTTGTGCAGGTGGGTGGGGTTATCGACGTCACTATGTTCACATAAAACTCAAGGGAATTACCTTGTTTGAAATTAGACAGTGAAACTGGCCAGTTGTGTGCAGCATTCACAGTTTGAAGGGAGCGTGCTGGAGCTTCAGGCTCGGTGTATGTGGCTCAGGCTCGACATGTGCCCTCCAGTCCATTCTCCTCCCAGGAAAGAGCGCCTTCCTCTGGTCTTCGCCATGTAGCTCTCTGCATGCACACCTCCAGGTGCCTGGGAGGGTGCCACCTCCTACCCAGCCAGCTGGACTGGCTCGAAGATCCATCCTCCTGCCACCATCAGAACATTTCATTAGTCATTCAACAAACATGAGTACATGCTTGCTGTGAGCCAAATAAGACCCATGCCTTGGCAGTACCGGGAAGAGAACAGTAAAATCTGAGCCTTGTGGAGCATCCGTTGGAATGGGGTGGATGGACGCTAAAGAAATAAACCAGTGGACATTACATCAGATGGAAGTGAGTCCTACAGAGCGAGAACAGTGCTCTCAGCCCCTGCAGCCCAGATCCGGTGCCCTGCAACTTCTGGTTTTTCCCAAAGCTAAAATCACCTTTGAAAGGGAAGAGATTTCGGACCATTGATGAGAATCAGGAAAATGCGACAGGGCAGCTAATGGCAGCTGGAAGAACTGTGTGAGGTCCTGAGGTGCCTACGTTGAAGGGGACTGAGGCGTCACTGTCCTATGTACAATGTTTCTTGTCTCTTCAGTAAATGTCCCTAGTTTTCACAGTACTTGGCTGGATACTTTCCGGGCAGGCCTCGTACTCCACATCTCTGTGTGATGGTCAGTAGCCATTTCAAGGGACCTTCTGATCTTCTCCCCGAACCTACACCTGCTGAGAGTGTACAGAAGCTCATCTACTGACACGCGTTAGCCCTGTGTGCAGCACACATGGGATGACGAAGAGCATACAGCCCCAACTTTAAGAATTCTTGTTCCATGGAAAGGGCAGAAACACGTCGATGCACAACCGAAAAAACATGGTGACTGTGTTGGAACGTACGGGAGACACAGTGGGGGCGGAGGTCAGGGTGGGGGAAGTGAGTCATGCCCCAAGTTTCTTGGAGAACAGTGACAAGACACTCCTAGTTGCATGTGTGTTTGCAAGCACATGTAGGAACCTGTGAAGGTGGGTGCTGTGTTTGGCAAATGATAAATAAAAGATTTAATCAGAAAACAGTGTGCAGGGTAGAGGGACTAGAGACTTTGGAAGGTAAGGTATTAGTGGGTTTAACAACTACCGTATTGCTTAGTATCCCATGAGCCCACGTCATGCTGATGCCGTGACAATGGGGTCTTTAAACATGGGGTTCCGATGTCTCCAAAAATCAGCCAGCTTTTTCCCTAAAGTAGTTTCCAAAGTCATACGACCATCTTCAAACTGGACCCTCCTCACTGAAGACACATTCTTTCTCTTTTTACGATTTTATAACGGTTTTTAAAATCACAAGTTTATGTACACTCCATGATTTTCTTAAACTGCAGTATCAAAGAGAAAAGGCGCAGAATGTGTGCGTGGAGGAGAGGTGCCCACCTGCTTCCCTCCTGAGAGTGTGCGAGGGTGGGGTTGGCACTGACACTCAGAACTTGCATCCTCCCTCCCATGGGGGTGACGGTGACCAGGGCACCACAGCCTTCCGCACGGCCGGACTGGCCTGCCTGGGTGAGAGGTTGCACAAGGGGCTCTCCACGCCTGCGCACCGCGATACTGTCTCCCTAGCGCCAACAGCACCCACTAACGGTGACGATCAGAGCGGCTGCACGCGAGCTGGTGTTGTCTACGTCCCAGGGCTGGGCTCAGACATTGCAGGTGCTCTACTGCTTAACCCCGAGAACCGCCCTCTGACTCAGGTCCCACTGTCTCCTGGCAGATGAGGAAACTGCCAACGAGGGGGAGAGGAGCCAGGCCGGCTAGCAGGGTGTCAGGCACAGACGTGAGGGACTTTGGGGCATTATCTCTCTCTGAAGCCCAGTCTCCGCACGCACCATAGCAGAGCTCTTCCACTCTGGGTGTGGGGTCTACTCCTGGCTCAGGACATGACTCTGGAAACTTCCGGGAGCAGAACCACAGCAGGGAGAGGCACTGCTGCCTGAAATGTCTCCTTTAGTCTGTGTGTGCGCGTGCGTGCGCACTAGGGTATGAGGATGAGGACACAACTTCTCGGAAGACCCAGAAAGCCATCTCCATGTTGCGTGTTCTCTGCACCTCACTAACCCTCAGAGGCAAGGGACTCTGTGTTGCCCACTGGTGTAGCTCAAACTCACAGTTCATGTTGCCAATTTTTTTTTTCTTTTTTGCTGGATGTGGCTATTTTATATCAAAGTGTCATCCAATTGTTAAATCTGTGGGGAGAGCAGAGTTTCACCGGAAGGGCAAAGTGGCAGTTATGAAATATGCCTTCCAACCAGGAGGTGGGCATGGAAAAGCCGAGGCGTGCTGAGGACTGAGGCTTTCTTCCCACAGTATTGACCTTGAGGGAATTCAGGGCATCCCGGCTGGGCTCCAGGCCTGGGAGCTCACCCCCTGAAGGCTTCACAGGCAGCGAGCTTCTGGCGGGGAGGGGTGCAGCCGAGCGAGGGAGGCACACAGAGCCGCTGACCAGCGGGGCTAGAACATAAATATCTCAGAACGGCAGTGAACGAGAAAGCTCTGCACTTTATTAAGTGGTCTGATGTCGGGAACGCTTTTATTTTCTCTGTTCTCTGTTATTTCCCATTGCACTCTGACCACTACTGGAAATTTCCAGCATTTCCACCCCGCCTTCGGGAGGCGCGGGAAGGAAGAGCGTGCTGTTCCCATTGTCGCTTGGCTATCAAAATAGCATCAAGGGTTTCTTTTTCTGTTTTTTAGCATGCTCCTTGTAAGAAATGCAGAAGAATGTAGCAAAGATGAAGAGTGACTAGAATTTCCATTCCCGGAGAGCACTCCTGTTGACACGTTGGCACATCGATTCCCAGTTTTATTTTTAACTACGTGTGTGAAAATATTTCTGTGTGGCCATAATCTACATATGGTTTTGTGCCCTGCCTTTCTCTTAACTTTATGTTCAAGGATTTTCCTTTGACCTTGAGCAGTCTTTTAAAAACATGGTTTTAATAGTTTCCATGGTATTTTCTGTAGAGCTGTATCACAGTATTTTTTCAACAAGTTCACACACATTTAACAACTACTGCTTCTGACTGTAAGGGAGGGGACTTTGTCAGTCTTCACCCTATTCACTCATACTCCTTCCCAGATAGATTTCTAACATCGTCTTCCGGTCCCTGAACCTTTGTCTCATTCCATCCTCATTCTCAGCGATAACCCTGCTTTTCATTTCATTGAAAACACAGACATCAGAAGAGAACATCTGCGAGCTTCCCCACCCTCACAGGTACTTACTCATTTATTGCCTCCACCTGCCTGTTCATTTGGAGCCACCCTGATTCCGATCCTGACTCACCCCTCTTGCCTGCAGTGGGTGTCGCTTGGTAATTCCCTGCTGGCCGTTCCACACCATTTTCTTTCTCTCCTAACTCATTCCCATCTTGCTTAATCACACACTTGGGAAACACAGTAATTTCTATGGTACGGGCATGGAAATGGAGGCTAAGAGAACGCCTGACTCTATCGATCTCTCTTTCCCTACTGCATCGGTCAGCTTTTTGCTGCATAATAAGCATCCCCAGTATTCAGAGACTTGAAACAGTACCCATTTGTGTGGCTCATGCTGCAGACTGGCTGGGCAGGTCTCTGTGTCTGGGTCACTCAGCTATTTGCTGCTGGGCTCTCTGAAGCATCTGGTGGCAGACCAGACCCAGGACAGCCCAACTCACATGTCTGCCTGCCTCTCAGCTGGCTGTTGGCCAGGGCAGCTCAGCTCTGCCTGGTCCATCCGGCTCGCTGGCTGGGGCTTTTCCACGTGTGAGGGCCTCGGGGTTCTGAACACAGTGAGAGCGGCCCAACCCCCAACACACAAGGGCTTTTTCAGCTTCGCATTTGCTAACGTGCCACTGATCTAAATAAAACATACTTCATACTTCACAGTATGTTTTATTACTATGGAAAAACAACTAAAAATAGGTGGTTGAATAAGAGGGACAGAGACTGGGACACGGTTATATTTACAGGGCTGCAGGTACACAGATGTCATTAGTAGTGACATCCCACAAGATGCTGTAAAACCATTTGAATATGTCACACAGATTCTGAATGCTCCTTTTCTGTCTCTCTCCTGAGACGGAGGGCCCAGCCAAGGAAACCAGCTGATGGCAGGCATATGATGACCGGTGGCCAGCAGCAAGCGCCCACAGAAGCTCTGACCAGTCACGACCCACACGCAGCCCAGGAGTCCACAACATGAGCCCCAGCAACACTTACTAAATGTGGGGTGGGGCCCCCACCAGCACTGGGGACAGCAGTTTCCCAGGACGGGGGTAAGGACCAGTGACAGAGAAAGCTCTGTGGTCAGCATCAGAGCAGCAGGCCATGCATCGCGATCTGATGTCGAATTTGGTTTTGGCCAAGTTTCCAGGAATCCAAGTCTCCCTTTCCATTCCATAGACTCCTGTACTCTTTTGGGAGAGGATAAGGTGAGGCCAGGTAAGAGGCTAGTACAGGTTATTGCAGGGGACCTTGTTTACCAAAAAAAAAGGAAAAGTACAGAGAAAGGCCAAAACAGTACAGAATCCTGGAGATTAAAGTGGGGGGCACCATGGTCAAGAATTTGTACAGGGAAAAGGTGTTGGGAGCTCAAATTTGGGCTCAGCACGGTGTTGGCAGGTGGGGCAGAGCGAGACTGGGTCTGACACAGGAGTCTGGGAGGGGCAGGATCAGGATGGGAAGGCTGCAGGGCATGGCGGGCGGCAGGTGGGGCATTGAACTGGAGGCAGCTGTCTGTAGGAGGGCTTTCCAGTGCTTCTTTGTCACCTCAGCTCTGTCTTCCCACAGTGATGCTAACGGTCTGGGGCCCTTCAGGCCAGGCCAGGCCCCGGACTCGGGGTGGACATGGTAGTAACAGGTGCTGGCATTTCTGAGTCAGGTGCACCCGCATTTGAACCCAGTGCTCACCACCCGAGGCTACGTTGCCATGAGGGCTGCCTGAACGCTTCTGGGCCTGTTTTCTTCTGTGGAGATAGGTGTGGTAACACGTGCTCTCTGGGGAGACAGGGGCGCTGTGTCAGAACGTGTCTGTGTGAGGGGAGACCAGAAGGACTAAGTGCTCAGCACATGGTATGATGAGCAGTCGGAGGGTGTGGACCAGGTTCTCTCGGTCACCTACTTTGTGGCTTGGTAAGTGACTAGTGTCCCTAGACTTCTATTTCATTTTCTGCATAATAAGGATCTGGTTCATTTATGAGGTTCAGAGAGTCCCCCCAGATCTTTTTAAATTGTGGACAAGCACCAGAACGTGTGCGCAGGCCCGTCTTGCCCTGTGTGCTGAGGCTTGGGAGTCGGTGCTGATGTGTCTATATGGGCTGAGGCCTTGGTGAACCATCCTTCCGAGACTAAGTGGATCTTCTGGACAGGGGTGAAGACGGAGCCACATTCGGCTGAGATGGTTCTGCAGGTGGGACACCTGCCCCATGACTGTGCCACACACTCTGCACAGGTGTCCCTTTGTTTCCAAGCAGGAAATGAGCTGCCTGAGAACTTCCCCTGTATTGTTCAGACATCTCTCAGACTTTGCAGGGCTCTTCCCCAAAGGTGTCTCTGACCTGACACACTGGTCACCTGGCCCACGTCCTAGAAGGCAACCTTCACCAGTGAGGCTAAATATCCCCCTTTGTCTGGTTACCTTATAAGGATGCTGGCCAATGAGTGACACACACACACACTTCTGACTATAGGGTGAGAGGGGAGAAATTCGTCCAGGCTTCACGCACATGTCAGGAACCTCACTGTCAGTGGGAACTGGTGACTCCAGGTTGGTGGTGTCCTTCCGACTGAACACCCAACACTGGGAGACGCTCCTCCCACAGGATGGAGCCTCAAGAGCAGCAGCACCCGCATGCCCAGCTCTCCAGTATCCCCAATGCTGTTTCCCTGGCAACAGAGCAGCCTGGTGAGTCCCTGGAAGTCCTGCACAGTTGCTAAGGAAACCCCAGGGCTCTGCTAATTAGAGCCAGCTGAACTGCAGCTGGGGGGTGGGCAGCCTCACTTCCTTTGGAAACACCCTCCAGGAAGGCAGAGCAGAGCCCTCAGTGCATGTGCACCTCTTGCCTCTCACCTGGGGAGGGCGCCGCTGGGTCAGCTCCCTCCTGTGGACCCGCATGCAGCACAAGGCCTCGGGGCCCCGAAATGGCCTGCAGCCCCGGGTAACCGTGTCTCGCAGCAGGGGCCCCGTCATTACGGGGTGGGGGGAAGGGACAGTATGGCAGGTGTCGGAGCCCTAGCTGCCTGGTGACGGAGACACAGTTTGGAGGGAATCCAGTAGTCCACACCCCTCAATGTATACCCAGAGGTGGACGGAAATTTGTCCCCTGGAAAGTCACAACCTTTCCGTTGTGGAACCCAGTTGTCACACAGAGACTCAGTGTTCTTGTCACTCAGCAGGCTGCTCCGACCGACTTGGAGCACAAGTCTAACCCCTGGAGGCTCTCTCACCAACACTTGCAATGCCCGTACCCTGTCCCAGAAGCAACCCCTCTCTGTCTGTGACACAACCTCCATCACCTTTACCACTGGTGTGGAGGGGACGCCACACGATCACGTGGTTTGGGGCCACCACCAACCCCTGACCTCCAGCCTCGGCTGTGCCCTGGCTCACTTGGGCTTGATCCTCGAACTTTCCCGCCGTCTTCCGTGATTGCTCCCGGCCATCACCTCTTCCTCCAGCTTTCTGCTCACCCCGCTGTCTTCATACTGAGTGGATGACCTCTCGTATGGTGTTATCCAGAGATGTTGAGTCAGCTGAAAGGAAGAGCTTCGACTCCTGAGAGCCGCCTGCAAAGTGTCTGTGTAGGAACCACACCCCCTCCCTCCAGGCTGCATCTCAGCACAGCATCCTGGACCTTCCAGAGCAGAGAGGACTGTGGGTCTGACCCTTGTCTGTGGAGTGACGGGGCTCCTGGAGCAGAGTGAAGGAGGCGAGTGTGCAGCAGTGGAGCTGGTATGAGAGGCTTCACGGCAGCGAGGGCACAGCTAACTAGCTGGGGTGGCGTGTGAGAGGCGGCGACTAGCGTGCTCCGGCCTGAGTCCAGTCTACTGGACGATGTCCTGCCCGGCTCTCAGCCATGTTTGACGTGAGCAGCTCCATTGTTCTAAGAGCATCTCACTCATGTGTGACCGGCATGTCCTTCCCGTGGGGTTGTCCACCACGCCTCTCACCTTCCCTTGCCAAGTCCTTTCACAGCCTCCTTTGCCTCTCCTTCGGGTGTGCCTCCCCTTGACCCTGACTTCAGCTCAGGATTCACTTCTCCTGCACAGATTCGAGGGGTGAGCTCATCAGTCACCTGGTTTAGCTATCATGTCACGTGCAGTGACTCCCAAACGTTCATTCACGCCGCTGACCATCCACTCGTACCTCCACATAATGTTCCTGCTGGATGTGTGTCCTCTGCCATCAGGGGCCTCCTAAGCACCTCGTTCTCAAAAACCCGAACTAAATTCACAGTTCTTCTGCTCCATCCTGACGCACACACCTCTCCACGTTCCACGTCTCCATCCACTCAGTTCCTTCACCTTGCCCAGGCAGTCCACTGGGCTCCCCTCGTCTCCTACCCACCCAGCCCGACACCCGAGGGCTACGGCTCTAGCTCTGAAACACGTCTTCACTCTGTCACATCAGCTCCAACTTCCTTGTGTTGTCCTGACAAGCCCATCATCACCCTCTTCCGTGCTGACCTGGCTCCATCTCCTTCCAGTTGGTCATTCCACAGTCCCCCTCCTGGCATCGACCTGCACAGCACACCCAGGTGACTGAGCTAAAAAGCGTGACCTTGCCACCCTGCTGCGCAGAAGCTGTTAGTGGATCTTCGTCATTCACAGGATGAAGCACAAATTCTTTGGCCTGACATGCAAGACCTTCTGTCATCTCATGGCTGTTACTCTCCAAATCTTCTTCTACTTCCTGCCTTGAATCCTGGGCTCCAACAATTCCGAACGACACCCAGTGCCCCTGCCCCCATTTCCCTCCCTCTTGTATAAACACAGTTTTCTGTTTGTAAAGCCCGATTCTTTCTCTTTTCGTCCCAGTGCCTTTTCATTCTTCTCTACAACTCCCCGATCAAATCTAGACTTTCAAGAGATGTGAGTTAAAACATTTTTCCCATTCACTAGATACAAGGTTGTTATAAGGCACTGATATTTACGGTGGAGGGACCTGAGGAACACGCCTGGGCCAGGGGATGGAGGTCGATGCTAACAGTGATGTCATGTCAGTGACACGTGCCACTAATGTGACGCGGTAAGAATGACGCTCCACCTCTGGGGTCAAGTCCATCCAACCGTGAGCAAAACATCAGACCAGTCCCAGCGAGGGGCATTCCAAAAGCTGCCCAGGACTCCTCCAACCTGGCAGGTTGTCACCAACAGGGAGAGACTGGGAAACTGAGCTGACCCAGAGGAGCCACAGGGGACAGGACTCAAGGTAGTGCCGCATGCAGGACGGGATTCTGGGAAATGAGAAGGGCAGCAGGCAAAACCCAGAGATAGGCATGAACTGTGGACTTTAAAATGGCGTGTCCACATGGGTTCGTTAACTCACGTGCCACACCTGTGTGAGACGTCTGTGGGGGGCGGTGTCAGGAGTGGGCACACCGTGCAGTCTTTAGGACTGCTCTGCAACCCACACGTACGCAGAGTACACGGTTTATTGAAAAAGTAAAACAGGGAAAGACATCCACGTGGGCCTGCGGAAATGGTCCAGCTGGTTTTGTGCTTGACTGGGAGCCACAAAGACTGAGCAAAGTGGAGCACGCCATCCAGATGAGAAAGCCAGAGGCTGTGCGCTGACTTAAAGAAGCCATATGAGAGCTAGAATCATCCAGAGAGAGTGGGTTTGCTAAAGGGCCAGACAAACCAACGAAAGGGACAGGGCACAGAGTCCAGCACCAGGGCCCACACATGAGCATCCCACTGATTCCTGCCCAAGTGGGCAGTTCAGTTCCACGGGGAGAGCATATTCAGCAAACGGAGCTGAAGAGCAATGAACTCGACTCCCACACACACCAGACACAGCCTGGGAGACAGACAGTAGAGAAGGGAAAGCTAAAGCCACACAGCTCATGGAAGGAAATGTGGGAAGGTATCCTCGTAATCCTGGAGTACAAAAAGACCTTTGGAGGGCATAAAACGTTCTGCCCATTAAAGGAAAACGCTGGTAAATTGGAACTTCATCAAGTTTAAAAACCTCTGCTCATCAAAAGACACAAAAATGAAGTCACAGACTGGAAGAAGCGATTCACAATTCACATATCTGACAGAGAACTTGTATCCAGAATACATAGAAAATCCACACATCAATTAAAAAAAAAAAACACTTCACAAAGGGAAATATACGAATGGCCAACAACCACATGCAAAGGGGCTGAATGCCACTGGCCACAGAGGAAATGCAAATTATGGCCAGATGACATATCACAGCTCACCCCCCAGAAAGGCTGAAACTTGAGACTGAAATGTCCAACGCTGATGAGACTGTGGAGCTGCTGAAACCCACAGACACCATGGGGAGACCCCAAATGGTGGAGCCACTGGAAAGTTTCTTATGAAGTTAAATATCACTCGACCTATGGCTGCCGATTCCACCTGCGGGTGTTTAGCCAACACAAATGAAAGTGCGTGTCCACACACAGACCCGCACAGAAGTGTCCTTAGCATCTTTACCCATCACGGCCAAAACCAGAAATCCCCAATGTTCTACACACACAAAAACGGATACACAGAGAGTAAATGGATACTCACATGATGGGATACTATTTGTCAATAAAGAGGGATAAACTACATGTTGCATGCTACATACATGCAACAACATGGGTCAATTTCAAAAACATTATGTTGTGGTAAAGAAACCAGGGCGAAAACCATAGGAAGCTAAGTAACCAAACTAACTCACAAGGCTAAAAACAAGAATTATGTTTGTCGCTCCACGTTTAGGGGTGAACAGTTATTGAAAAAGACATAGGAAGACTTTCTGGAGTTATGGGAAGAATACCCTGATTTGGGTATTGATTGCAAGCACCTGTGAATTGGTCAGCAGTTACCACTGAACTCCCCTCCCTATGAAGTCCGACCATCGTGAGAGAAGCCAATGCAAAATTCGACCAGAGCCTGGGTCCCTCCCGTCTCAGCCTGTCATGGCGGCCCTGGCTGGCCCACTTTTACCGGAGGAAAAAAACCAGACTTGTTCTTTCTTTAACACAGACCAGTCAATGACTGCAAATTTAGACAGGGTCATTTCTAGCCCCCTCGTGTCCCCAGTGCCTGGCACTAGGAGGAGCAGAAGAAAGACTCGCTGTGCTGACTGAAGGGTTACACGGGGAGACCCCCAAGGGCATTTCCAGAACTAAGTGACTCAGCGGGGCCAACCAGAAGCCCCCATTTTGACCATGCAATGACGAAAGGCAGCCTCTTCGGCAGTGTGCACCCTCTGGTGTGCGGAGAACCAGTCCTGGTCTCGTGATGAATTCTGTGCACTCCCTGTTCGGGGCCAGCCGGCTTTTCCTTTGAAAGGGGGAGGGATGGGCAGCTTCTTTGAGGAAATGTGGAAATTTCCTGAATGTGCCACGAGGAAGAGAAGCTTTCAAAGCATGATTTATTGTGCATTGTTGAATATTGGAAAATCCCGAGTTCACCACCCCACCAGGGTATTTCTGTACAATCACACCTTGTCAGTCAGTTCCCCTGGGCTGTGCATCACAATGAGGCCAAAAGGCTGAATGTAGGTTGTGTCTGGTTCTCACCCAGAGTGGAAGATGGGGGCCTCTATCACTGTGAATTCCAACTCTCTCTAAAAGAGAAGAATGTCCGTGAAGCCAGAGGGGACAGAAAGTGGGGTGGGGGGAAGAGAGAGACGACACACGACCAAGAATAGCCAGGCTTTCACGACAGAGAACAGCCGTCCTGTTCCCCGTCCCCTGCTGCTGAGGCACCCAACCCCTCCAACTCCGACTTCGGGCCGAGGGTGACAAGGGCCAACCCTGCCTTCGGGGTCTGGAACCCTCCAGCCTGGCCCTTCTCTAGAAGTCACCCTGCCTGCCCCTGCCACTCATGCCTTGGCCTCCTCAGCAAAAGCTCTGGTCCCGACTTTGCGCCTTGACCCACTTCTAAAGCGTGTCTCATCCTGCACTCCTCGTAACCTGATGCCTCTCCTTTCCCACATCCTCTGATTCTTCAGCGAGTTTGTAGTTCACACCCGGTGGCGAAGTTGCTTCAGAGCCGAGGCCTGGCCTTCTCTAAGATTCAGCCTCATTGTCTCTGGCTACTGGGAGCCCACCCTGTGACAACGGATATCAGATAACATGAAGTCACCTTGCCTGGCAGTCTCACCCTTAGACTTTTCACAGGATTTCGAAACAGTACAATACAGTGGTTACAAGTTGGGCCTGGAGCTTGATGCCTGGATAGGCGCTTCTTTTTGACCTTGACCATGTTGTTTAAGCTCATGTTTAAAATCGTGGTGAATATAAGACTTCAAGTTTCTAATAGGAAATACCTAAAATAACAAGTACACCACAAAGAACTAGGTCCACATTTCTATGTCCACGTGTTAAACAATCAATAAACATTCACTACTGTCATTAGGAACATTAATATCATAACTACTATTCCCCAATTTATTATCTTTAACTGGGCCCCTGCCTTGCTCCCTGAGTTCTCTGTAAGACAACCTCATTCTCCTGCCCAAACACACACCTGACTCCCCACCACCCTCCTGATGCAGAGGTTGTCTAACGCGGTACGCAGCATCTTGCATGACCTGCCCTTTGTTCTGCCTGCTAACACCGTATCGGGCTGCTTCCCGCCACATGCAGCCTCAGCTGCGTACATTCTTTCTACCACAGACCCTGAACCACCACCTCCAGGCTCAGCTGAAACTCCTCCAGGAGACCTTCTCTGGCCATCACCCAGACCAGGCTTGGTGTCGGTCGTAGCCGCTCCCACAGCACCCAGGCCCTGTCCTGACGCGGCTCATGGCTCGTCTGCCTGACAGTTGTCAGCTCCCCGAGATGAGGGGTGGTGCTTTGCTCCTTCCTGTCTCACCGTGTACCTGGCCCAGGTGCAGACCTGGCATTCAGCAACTGCCTGCTCCATGAGTGAGTTAGCACGAGCATTCCAGGCAACACAGATGAGACAACAATGGGAAGACACTGGAGGGGAAAACAGTGTACGTTTTTTTATATTGTGCCTGGAAGATGATACGAATAAGCAGCTCTTTGACAAAATGACTGAATTCTGATGCTGAAACTCACAGGAGGACCGTGCAAACTTCAGGGCCGTCGACCTTGTGCCATTTGTCTCAAACTGTTTTCATTTCCAGGAGGCTGAACTCCTTTCTCCCTTCAATCTCTGTAAGAACAACAGACTCTGCTTGCCTGGCCAAGCGAGGCACCTGGGTATCCCTGCCCGGCCAGGGGCTGTCCTTCTCCCATCCAGGCTGCTGGCGCTCCTGCACTCGGTCTCCCGTCCCCGCCCTGTGGATGTCCCCAGGGCCACCTGCATCTGATGCGATGGTTACCGTCACCCACACGGCAATGCAGCCGTGCTTGGTGCAGAATATATTTTCAAATTTAAATTAAATACATATTTTAAAGTATATACTTCTGGAATAGCCAGGTTGTCCATTTCACTTGTGAGAAAAGAGCTTAGCCCTAGGAGGCTGCTGCCCAGGCCCAGTTTCCTGAGCAACCTGGGAGCTGACGGCCTCGAGAGGAGGAAGGTGCAGCGCCGGCACCGTCCTTGCCTCTAAGACCTGAGATTAATGAGGGAAAGAGAAGTAAAAATGAGAAAATGCTCTTTGGTGATCAAATTAGCTGCAGAGCTTTTAAAACAATGATTTTCAAAAGCACTTTAGTATTTTAAATCTTTGTTAAATAACATTTGGGCTTTTGGTGGGAGATCAGACCATAGCTGGGCAAGCAACCAGCTTGCACATCCCACCCTGGGCTGGTGCAGGCACGGGGGAGCAGCCTGAGGTGGGGGGTGCTCCTTAGAGGGAGGGTCTCTCACTAGACCTTGAAAGGGGGCAGAACGAGGATAAGCAGAGATTTACGTGCACGAATGGTCACAATTACAGTCTGTTTCTTCCGTTCAAGTTCCCCACTGTCCCCATCAACGTTCACAGGTGAAGGCCCTGCCCCCAACTCCAGAGTGTGTGTGCACATGCATGTGTGTGCGTGTGTGTGGTGTGGTGCTTTCTCAGGCAGCAGGGTGTCCTACAACTTAACTCCATCTGGACCTGGAGGCAACATCGGGTTCCACAGGTCGGACCTCCTTCCCACAGCCCGCCCCCACTCACCCGCCCCCTCCTGTCTCAGCTGCCAGCAGAGCCCAGCTGCTTCAGCAACCGGCCATGGCCAGCACGCCCCCACAACCCCTGCTTGGCTCTGACTGAGGCGCCCTAGTGGCTCACAGCACTCGGAGGACACGTTACTCACTCCGTCACTGGCTCTTGTCAGAGAGCGTAACTCAGGAACAGCCAGGTGGAGGCGCACACAGGCCCAGGTCTGGCGCCCCATCCAGGTGGCCCGTCTCCCCAAACTCCCGCATGTTCACCACTCGAGATGCTCTCGGGACCCTGTCCTTTTAGTTTTTTACGGAGGTTTCATTATGTGAGCACGACTGGTTAAATCATTGGCCGTGGCGACTGATTCAGCCTCCAACCCCGTTCCCTACCCTCAGATCAGGGGTGGGACTGAAAATTCCAACCCTCTCTCAGGGTAGGTTCTCCTGGTAACTTGGCCCCGTCATCAGGCACTTTCCGAAAGTCACTGCATTAACAACAAAAAAAGATACCTTTACTGATCTCCTTACTTAAGAAAATCCAAGGATTTTAGTAGCTCAGTGCCAGAAATGTTTCTTATCACTGTAATCACAGAACCATCTAAAAAGTCACTGAGCTGTTGTTTCCAGGCAAGGGACCATCAGCCACGTGGCCGACGTGAGCGCAGAGGAGAGAACCTGGTCTCCAGCTGCGTCAGAACCAGAGTCTCCCTCATGGAGTCAGGACGTGGCCACAGCGTGATACCCAAACCCTTCTGAAGCCAGGGCTCCTTACCATCTGTGAACGGCCAGGTCCACGCCGCCCGTTAGGGCTCGCCTATCAGCACCCCGGTGAACCCAGTCCAGGGAGCAAGACAGGTGCAAGATGCCAGCAAGCCTCCCCTTCTCGACCATAAACCATCCCTTCCTCCAAACTCCCACGTTCTAAGTTTTGGCCTCTGGAAGCGCCTGGCACACAGGCTGTGGTTCCGTGATGCTGTCAACTACAACAGCATGGCTGCCCCCTCCTGATGTCCTTGCATCATCCCAGTTCCCACCCTGACCGGGGTGCGGGCTCTGGGTGGGTCAAACTGCTGGGAGGAGCCAAGCTCCTCCCGAGAGGAGTGATTGCTAATGCCACCTCGAACCATGGCTCTTACTATGCTGGGAGTCTTAAAATCAAAAGTCGCACAGAGGTCAGAGTGTGGAACAAACTTCCGAGTGATGCACCAACCCTCTCCTTCCTCACCGCTTCCATGGATGACCAACGAGACTCCTTCAGACACATTTTGTTTGTGAAGTCGAAGGAAAGCCACAGGCCCCACGTGACATCACCCATGCTGAGGCAGCAACCAGGACTGAACGGCAGCCTGACTGAGTCCCCTCCCCCGAAACATTGCCCCATCCACTGGTCTGGAGCTGCTGCTCCGGCACTGGGAGGGCCACAGGCCCCATGACCCTCTCTAATCCCCACAGAAAGAAGAGGCAATTCACATGTTTGAACCTTTCTCTGTTTTCTTCCCCCAAACAAAAGATGTCCAGGCCCCAAAATAATTTTCCATCTTTTTTGTCAGTAGCTCCCATATCTCAACCCTTTTTCCTATAAAAGCATTCCATTCTGTCCAACCCTTCGGAGCATGAGGGACTCACCAATGGCTTCAGAAACGGTGACATTGGTGCCACATCTGTGTCTCGAGTTGTCCCTGAATGCAGTCAGAAGTCTGTTTTGTTCCAATGCTGCTGCCAAATCTGTTTTAAAAAATAGACATTTAATACCAGAAAGCAAGTAAGTAAGTAAGTAAATAAATAAATAAATAAATAAATAAATAAATAAAACAATGGTCTTAAGGCAGAAACTTGCAACCTTTCTCATCTCAGGGCACATAAACTAATTACTAGAATTCTGCAACACACCAAAAATAGATTTTTTGCTGGTCAGACAAAAAAATAGGTGAAATTTTGACTCGTTCACACCAGACGGCTGTTGTGGTGTTGGCTGTTGTCAGTTTTTTTCACTAGACAATCCAAGAGAAAAGACATCAGTGGCCCTGACTAAATAGTGTAGGTTTTGAAATTTTTGCAGTACGCCAGTTGAAAATTGCTGATTTAAGGTCATCTATCCTTTGCATTAAACCATTTAAACAGCTGAATTTCTGTCAAAATTTTAGAAGGTAAGTAGAAACAGGCCTTTCCTCTGACATTTCATAAACCACACTAACGCAGCGGCGTCTGCTGCATGCAGGTGCGCAAGCCCTGCCCCTCGCAGTCCTTGGCGGCGTCCTGGAAACTCAGCCTCCCACCCGGTCTGTGCAGAGCCACAGAGGCCAGGTTCATGTTCATGCTGCGGGACGAGGCTCGGGGACCTCCCTGAGCAGTGGCCCCTGCGTTCCCCAGAAGCCATGAGGGACTCTGGTTGGTGTGCCTCATGCTCCTCGTGTTCCCAGCGCGTCTGCTCTGGCTTCCTCTCTGCATGACCACCGAGTCCACGCAGGGTCTGAACTGTTGTTACCCAGTGGTCTCCATGCAGGCCCCAGGGCTCCCCAAGCTTGTGAAATGGCTCATAGGACAGCCACGAGTAGTCGCCACCCTCGGATAGGCTCCCGGGGCAGGAAGGAGAGCACCCAAGTTCTCTGCTCCCCACCCAAGAGCCTGGTCAGAGAGCCTGGGGTGCAGACTGTTTGACTAGTAGGAGCCACTGTGCTTCAGACATAAACCTGGACCTTCTGCAGAAGAAACACTTACCAACACGCCGTGCACCAGGCCAGCATGAGACCAAGCCACCAAGAAAAGACTCTCCAGCTAGAACCAACTCCTTCATGGGCCTAAGATGCACACAACTCACAACTGCTCTGGGGCCAACAACAGCGCAAACAAGAAGCAACTGCCTAGGAACCCCCTTGACCCAGGAGGGGAGACCTTCTGTGGCAGCAGTTACTCTTGGGTCATTCTCTTCCTGCAAATACTGGGTGGTGGCAGGGGGCTCCTTTCACAGCAGGTGGACGAAAATACTCCACTCTGCACCGATCCCTGGCAGCCCCACAAGGCCTAGCCAGCAGGTCCCCGCAGAGGAAAACAGAAGGGGGCTCCTGCTCCTCTGACAATCCGTGGGAAGATCAGAACTAACACACGTGGATGTAGGATGATGGGACCCTCAGAGCCTGCGCCTTGGTTGGTGGCAGAGGGAAGGAGGGTGGGGTTCTCCCATGGCACCCCGGGATGGCATGGGGCTTGTCTAGGAGGAACCAGTCCGAGGAGCAGACCAGGGTGCCCAAGTGGCCAGGTGAACAGCTGAGAACCAGTCCACAAAAGGAGAGAAGAGTGAGGACATCTGTAAAGTGACATTAGAACCACATTGCAGGCACACACGTATGCTGAGTATGGTTGCCTAAATACTCATTTCTTACACTCTCTGCGCGATAAGCTGTATACAGTCCATTAAATGCTAGAGCTTCACTTCTCTTCAACTCATTCTTTTCTGTTATCTTTGCATCCAGAGTCCCTAGAAAAGCACACCCTTTAGAATAAAGTTTCCTGTCCTGAAAAGCGCTCTTTGAAACAAGTAGACAAGACTGTCAAACAGCCTAGGTTTTGTTGACGGTGGGGAAGACTCTTGCAGTTACAACATCTCATTAACTTTTCTGAGTGAAACGTGCTTCAGTGCGGTGAGTCTGCCATGGAGTCAGGCCAGTCCCAGGAGAACCACCAAAATCCAGTGCTTCCTCCTAGAAACCATACCACACAAGGCAGCAATGGGTGCCAAGAGGTTGCACCATCCAGGGATGGGGGGAGGTTCCTGGACTCCTCCCCAGCCACCTCCAGTGGGTTTGGCTCCTTGAGACAGCGACTTTGTCTTACACCTCTTTGCTTCATTCATTCATTCATTCATTCACTTACTTACTCAGTGTTTGCTGAGTTCCTACTAGAAGCCCAGCATTATGCTAACGGGCCTGGGGCTGCAAACACTAACAGGAGAACACCATGTTTTAAGGAGTTAGAATTCAGCCAACGACATTAAGTGAAGAAAGTTTGGGCCACCGTGACCAGCGTGACAATAGACAGAAGCAGGCAGATGGGCTCCACATGCAGCATGCAAGGGGTCAAAGAAGGGTGCTAATGAATGTGACATCAGTCCTGACTGGATCTTACCGAATGTGGAGGGGTGGGCCTTTCCTAAAGGTCTCTGTGTGTGTGACACGTACACTTGCCGAGGCTCCGCGTGCACGTGCATGCGCTGTTGGAGCTAACACAGGTTGGCTGTGTCGAGGCCCAGGGTCCTGTGCGTCCATGGCAGACCTCGGGCAAGCATCTGCTCCTTTGACTTTTGACCTGCGTCGCTGCCCCACATCCAGCCCCTCATCGAGACAATGAATGCTGTCTCTCCCCAATCAGGAAATTGTGTTTCTTTCTGAAACTCAGGGATAACTTGGAGCTTGAGCCTAACTTTAGATAGGACACAAATTTAATTATCCCTGGAAAAGGTGCCTTGTCAGGGCAGCAGCAGGCTTATAAATCCCCACAAAGCCCTGACAGGGGCGCAGACGGTGAGTCTAGCACGACACGCAATCCAGATGTTCCACGGGTGGCTGTATAGTCATTTCAGTCATTTGTCACTTCCCTCAGCCATAACTCGCCCCTAATTTAAGAGACAACTCTACGTAGTTTTTTAAAGGTGTTTTTTCTTCTCATAAGTCCCGTAAAGCACTCTGGTGTGTTCAGAGTGATGTGCCTGCTATAACAGAAATAATACCGCAACAGGGAGAAAATTGAGCTGCGAAAGCCATGAGGGCTGAAGGGCAACTCGCTACGAGGTACTCCAAAACAGAAAGGTGTTTTCAGATAAACCCACACCGGACAGAGAATGATGCCTGGGACGCAGTCTGCTCACCCACCCTTGCAGAGAGCAGCTCCGAGCCCTGTTCCGCATGGTGTCATGTCTTCACGGCTACCATCAACTGCCATTGGCCCTGCCCTTGACCGACACGACCACTGATTGTTAAATTAGTGCCCATTAGGACAGAGTAAAATTAGAGTCTCAGTCATAGAGAATCGCCCATTACGCCCACAGAATACATGAAGTTCATCGGTTATGATTAACATTACCAGGAGGAATGCAGACGAGATTACGGAAGACCAGTCACTCTGTGGTGCCGCCGGATGCGGATGGCAGCGATGACGTACCACGTGTCAGCACTCGATGCCCTGCTACAGAGCACCCCAGTTCAAATGTGGAAGCAGGGATAATTGGGGAAACAGTATGTCTGGTGGGTAAGAACGTTGAGGGGACCACTGACAAGGTACTTTGCTGAGTGACAGAAAACCGTGTGAGCTGAGTTTGATGTGGTGAGGTCCCTTCGTAAAATTGTTCTTCCCTCCCTTTTTCTGTTATTGTTGTTCTGCTTTTATTCCACTTTATACTATATAAACCAGAAGAAATGCCTAAGTAATGGGGAAAATGACAATCTGAATGTCATTTTTGACCCCTGAAGGTATAATTAGAACCAAAATTGCCTAACTGTAATTTTCTCATGATAGTGATTATTACAGTCAGCTCTCAATGAACACATTTTGAGCAGGAGACTGAGCAGGTAAGGACAAGCTGTGTGATGCCAGGAGCCCCTACCTCCCCCAGGCCCTGTGGTCCTCTGAGGCTGGAGTCCGCTGGGGTGGGAGACCAGAAAGCTGGAAGGCTGCCCGAGTCATCAGTAGCTGTCTACCACTGGTCTGGCTCTGCCTGCCGGGTGCACATTCCACGGGCAGGAACTGGAAACATTAAGGAAAAAAAACTCCTTTGAAGACATCCATAGCCATGGTATATCACTGATGTTTTGACTACATCACACCAACCACTATGTATTCCAAACATTTTTAATAAATCTTAGAATAAAAATTATAAGCTCTATGTAAATGCACTAACAAAGGTGTCCATCCCAGAAGTGCCAACTTTTAGTTGGTAAATGTGTATCTTTTGGGGCATTTCCTACATGTATAAAAGCATTTGTATACTTTTGTATATAATATATTAAATTTATATTTCAAATGATATGCCATTCTATTGCAACTTGACTTTCTCACCATTTTACATTATATTTTATACCATTATTATAGATCTTTCAATTTATAATGTTTGCACAGTATATTTAATTCTATGAAAAATATTTACACTATATGCTATTCATTAATATTTACATATATATTTGTTCACTATACTCGTAGGGAACTAAATATCTTTCTATATTTATCTATTCATAGATATTTAGGATAAAGCTTTAGAAGCAGAACTGCTGAGTTAATAGATGTACACATTTTCAAATATTGAGATATTTTTATATTTTACCTGTATCTACATCTCATTTATCTATTAAAATGGTCTTCCAAAATGTTTCCTCCAATTTAGGTTCCCACCACTGTGTAACAGAGCATCACCAAACTTTTAAATCCTTGCAAAAAAAAATTTTTAAATGGCATTTTATTTTAATTTACACTTTTTAAATCATGAAGAGTTCGTCATTATAGTTACCAGCCATTTCTATTTCTCTATGTGCTTAGGATCTTACAAAATTTTTCCCTATTAAGTTGATGGCACTTTCCTTTTTTTGTTTAGCAGCTTTATGGATCTATATTTTACATACCACAAACTTCTCCCATTAAAAACAGACAGCTCAGTGGTTTTTGGTAAATTCGGAATTGCACAGGCTTCGCAGGGCCATTTTGGGACACTGTCAGCGCCCTGGCGAAAGTCGCAGACCCAGTGGTGGTCACCCCCCATTCCCTCCTCCCCTCACTGCCCCGGGCCCAGGTAAGCCGGGGCTACTTTCTGTATCCACGATCGCCTGTTCTGGACACGTCACATAACTGGAATCATGCCTCGTGTCATCTTGGTAACTGGCTTTTTTTCCACTTTGGGTGAGATTTTCAAGGTTAGTACGCATAGCATGTATCAGTACTTCATTTCTTTTTACTGCTGAATAATACTCCAGAGTAGGGATCATACCACTTCAGGGCATCTAGTCATCATGGCTGGTGGCTTATTGGGTGGACATCGCCGTGGACATCCACTGCAGGCCTTTACATTGTTTCCACTTTGGGGCTGTTAGGAATAACATTGCATCACATGTCACAAGTTTTTTTATGGATATATGTTTCATTCCTGTTGACTATACCTACTAGGAATTACTGGACCACACGACTACTCTGTATTTAGCATCGTAGGTCTCCAAAGTGACTGAACCATTTTGCATTGCCATCAGCAGTGTGTGAGGATTCCAGTTTTTCTTCATTCTTACCAACACTTTATTGTTTTTTTTTCTATTTTAGCTTTTGTGGTGGGTATGGAGTGGTATCTTGTTGTGGTTTTAATCTCCATTTCCATGAGGACTGAGGAAGATGAGCACCTGTGTGTTCATTGGCCATCTGTATAGGGTTATTAGATAAGTGTCTGTTCAAATCCTCATCCATTCTTAAGCGGATTACTTGTTTCTTTGAGGTTGAGTTGTGTTTACTATTCTGGACATAGGTCCTTTGTCAGAGACATGATTTGCAAATATTTTCTCCCATTCTGCGGGCTGTCTTTTCACATTCTTGATGGTATCCTGAAACACGCAAGAGTTTTTAATTTTGTGGAAGTCCAATTTACCTATTTTTCCTTTTGCCATTTATGTGTTTATAAAAAACATGGTCTAACCAAAGGCCATGGAGATTTATTCCTATGTTTTCTTTAGGGAACTTTGCAGTTTTCTTACATTTAGATCTGTGATCCACCTGAGTTACATATTGTGGGGGTAAGAGACAAAACGCCCTCTTTAACATGCAGATTTCCAGTTGCCTGAACACCATTTGTTATGAAGACTATACTTTCCTAACTGAACTGTCTTGACACTCTTGTTGAAAATCAATTGATATTAAACGTGAGGGTTTATTTCTGCACTCATTCTATACCATAATTCATTACTGTCAATATGCGAGGACTACATTGTATTGATTACTCTAGCTCAAAATTGGGCAAGTTTGTAGTAGGCTTGAAATTGAGAAATAGGAAACTGCTTCTCCAAGACTGTTTTGGCTATACTAGGTCCTTCTCATTTCCATATGAATTTTAGCATCAGCCTATCAATCTCTGCAAAAAACAAGCAAACAAACAAACAAACAAAAACCCAGGTAGGATTTTGGGAATAATTTCATTGAATTTGTAGATCAATTTTGTGGGTACTAACACTTTAACAAAATCTCATAAACAGCCCTGGCTGGTGTGGCTCAGTGGATTGAACGTGGGCCTGCAAATCAAAGGGTTGCCGCTTCCATTCCCAGTCAGGGCACATGCCTGGGTTGTGGGCCAGTTCCCCAGTGGGGAGTGCGCAAGACACAACCACACATTGATGTTTCTCTCCCTCTTTCTCCTTCCCTTCCCCTCTCTAAAAATAAATAAATAAAATCTTTTTAAAAATCTCATGAACATGAATTATCTTTCCATTTATTTAAGTCCTTTCTGATTTATTTCAAAATGTTTTGTACTTTTCAGTGTACAAGTTTTATACTTTTGCCAAATTTATTACTAATTGTCTTATAGTTTCTAGTGCTATTTTAAATGAAATTCTTTCCTTGGTTTAATTTTGGATTCTTTATTACTCATGTTTATAAATACAATTAATTTGTATATATTGCTCTTGTATCTTACCACACTGGTGAACTCATTTATTAAGTTTAATGGAGTTTTTTGTATAATCATTAATCCTTATGCTGGCCATGTTTAAGATCCCAGCATCTGTAAATAATGGTGGCTTACTTCTCCCTTTCCCACACGCACGTCATGTATTTGATCAGTTAGTTAGCTATTAGTTAGCCTACGCCCCAGAACCACCAGTACAATGTTGAGGAGAAGTTTTAAAACAAACATCATTTTAGTCCTTGATTGTAGAAAAAGGTATTTGACCTTTTCCCACTAATCACATTAGCTGTGAGGTGTCCATAGATGGATGCTCCTCATCAGGTTCCTTTAGGCTCCTATTTTGTTTTGTTTTGCTTTTATCATGAAAGTGAGTTGGATTTTTGTCAGAAGCTTTTTATGCATCTATTGAGATGACTGTGTAAAATTTGACCTTTATTAATATGGTATTACATGGATTGATTTTTGGATGAAAAATCAATCTTGCATTCCTGATACATATTCCACATTTTATGTGGTGCCATATTCAGTTTGTCAATGACTAGCTGAAGGTTGTGGCAATGTATATTCACGAGTGGAAATGACCTACAGTCTTCTTTTAGAGTGATGTCTTTGTCTGGCTGTTTTCTGGGTAGTGCCAGTCACATGGAATGAACTAAGAAAGGCTCTGTCCTCTCATATTTTTATGAAAGAGTTTGTGAAGGGTTGGTATTAATTCTTCTTTAAATATTTGGTAGGTAGAATTCATGATTAAAGCCATCTTGTCCTGTGCTTTTCTTTGTTAGAGTTGTAAAATTATTAATTCGACCTGTTTGCTTCTTACGGTCCCTAATTGAATATTTAATTTGTCCTGAAGTCAGTGTGGGTAGTTTTTCTTTCTAGGAAATTGTCCGTTTCATCCAAGCTACCTAATTGGTTGACAAACAACGGGTCACAGCACTCTCTCGTGGTCCTTCCTGCCTCCAGAGGGGTCGGGCACCATGCACCGCGCAGTCTCTGGATTAGTAACCTGAGCCTTCTCCCTCTCACTCTTGTTAGCACCTAGCCAGTTATCCCACTTGTTAAAAAATTGATGAATCCAGTTTCTTCCATTAATTTCAAAAGTAATTTTTATCTCATACAACATTCTCCTGTGAAATTATATTTATTTTTGTCCCAATAATCTGTCTTTTTTCACCAAAGGTGTCCTGTTTAACTATTGCACTTTAAAATGATTTTGAACCTCTGACAGGATTAATCCTCCCATTAAAATAATTATTTTCATATTTTTGAAAGCCATTTTAACATTTTTTCCACATGAATATTAGGATTACTATGAAAAGTTGTTAGTGTGTACTGTTTCTGTTTTAATTTACATTATCCTGAATCCACAGATGAACTCTGGGAAAATCAACATTGTTCATCAGTGGGTGTGCCTACCCGAGGATAAGCTATCGCTTTCCAAACAGTACCTTTTCATTTGTGTTCCTGAGTAGTGTTACCTTTTCTTCACACACATCTTGCAATTCCTTAATTATTTACCTGTACTTTCCCTTGGTAAATGGAGTCTTCTGTTTCATTACCTTTTCTCTTCTTTTTAAAAAATATTTTATTTATTTTTAGACAGAGGGGAAGGGAGGGAGAAAGAGAGGGAACGAAACATCCAGGTGTGGTTGTTTCTCTCACACACCCCCTACTGGGGACCTGGCCTGCAACCCAGGCATGTGCCCTGACTGGGAGTTGAACCAGCAACCCTTTGGTTCACAGGCCAACGCTCAATCCACTGAGCCACACCAGCCAGGGCTCACTACCTTTTCTACATTGTTATTTTTATAACCGCATATTTTCCATATTCTTCAATCTTCATGCATTTCCCACTCCTTTAGGATTTAAATTAAATTGCTTGAGCATCTGTGCCGTCTAACGGTGGCGTGCCAGCTGCTTCTCACCCATGCACGTGCATTTTTGTGGTCTATTTGAAGACAGGCTTTCCCCCACATTCGCTCCCAAAAAGAGTCCACCACGCATCTCACTCCACCCTGCATGCCATGAAGACTCCACTCATTCTCATGCTTCTCATGCCTGAAGTTCCGACTGTAACCCTTTGGTTCCTTTTTTTTAATAACAACACTAAATCAAGGCTGCTAATTACAGAGATTTTACTGAAGACTTGTGGTGAAATGCAGGCATTAAGTAACTTCAATTTGAATTTCAGATAGGCTTCCTATTATTAAAATCAGAATAGCTGAGTCTGGATCCCAGTTGCCTCTCCTACTTTCTGGAAGGGGCAAGTAATCGTGACTATAGTGAATACCCTGTTTAGTCCCCATCCTCAGTGGGACACCTTCTCCTGTGTCACCACTGAGGTTCACTCATGTCCCTTTTACCCACAGTTCAGTTCTTTCTTTAGTCCAGAAACATATTATTTTATTGTACATTTGAGTATTTTCCTTTTCCACCTGTTCTGTTCTTCGGGAATACCAGCCATGGAAACAGTGGCTCCATTTCCCTCCGACAATTTCACCTCCGGGCTTCTCACTCTTGTCTGTCATGTCACCACGTCACACTGCACCACACTGACTCTGTGCTGAGCAACAGCTACTCTAATTGTGAGTACCTGCAATGTGGTTTTCACTTCTGTACTTTAAACGTACTTCTTGAGCTTAGCCATGTCATTTTTAAACAACTTCCAGGATTATTTTTTATCCGAGTGCTTACATCTCCTCTTTGAATGAAATAATAGTCATTTGTGTGTAAAAATTCATTTATTTTCTTATGTAATTCTTCTTATAAAAAATGCCATCACATATTATGATTTTTTCCTTGTTAAAGAATTGCTTTGCATAGAAAAAATACTAGGTACATTTGTTTTTTACTTATTTGTCCTCTTTAAAAGAGAGAATCCTAAGCCAATTCATAAAGATAAGGTAAGAACATGAACTAGGGAAGATGGCATGTGTTCAATCCAAGTGAGCTGCCCTAAAATACTCTTTCATTGCATCCATCACCCCCTCCCCCCCGGGTGAGCCACTGCAACACGGTTGGGCTCCTTCTGGGATGAATGGGTCACCCCGTTCCAGGGTGTCCAACCTTTCGGCATCTCTGGGCCATTCTGGAAGAAGAAGAGTTGTCTTGGGCCACACATTAAGTACATAAACACTAACAAAACAAAAAATCTCATAATGTTTTAAGTAAATTTATGATTTTGTGTTGAGCCACATTCATAGCCATCCTGGGCTGCATGTGGCCTGCGGGCCGCAGGCTGGACACTGAAGGCAGCACGCCGTGCTGTGAAAATGCTGTCTGTGCCATCACGCGGTGTTACCTTTGTTCGGCAACTTCAGAGTTGTTTTCTGTGCAGTTCCTCTTTGTAGATGTATTATTACTACTACTACTACTATTATTATTATTACTGCTACTACTACTACTATTATTTTGGTGGAAGGGATGAAGTTGGCAAACATGGGCAAATCCTTCCTAACACCCTTCCACCCTCCTCTTCTCTGGGGGGCCCTGGGCTGCTCTCGGAATGATTCTCTGTGTCTGGGACTCCCCCACCCTGCCACACATCACCTACTTCTCCTCAGTCCAAGGGAACCGTAGAACTTGCATCTCTCAGACTCAAATTCATTGCAAAAAAATGCACTCTGACATCTGCTACAGTCTGTGCTAGTTTATTATGGGCCTTAATTTCACAATCTTCACTCTATTTGGCCAATATTCTTTCCTTCTTAGAAAGTGGAATTTTCTCTTTTGAAAAAGAATCTTTTTGCAAGCTTCGGGGAATGGTATGGAATGAACATTTTCCTCCACTATCTTTTACCAGCAGTCTTAAGAGTAGGCTATTTTAATATAATATCACACAGAAATAAGACCACTCTTCCATTACTAGACTGTCAAGTAAAAATTGAGATATATTTTGGAGTGTATTATAAATGAGAAATTTGTGGAGTCTTCAGTTTCATTTGAGAGAAGGAATTTCTCAGAGGAGAATCCTTCATGGGAGGATCTTTTTTTTCCCCTCCTTTTAGAAACACAATGTGTGTGAGAGCTGGAACATGTCTTATCCTGCAACACGGCTGTGATGAGTGGCCCGGGGTAATTATGGTGCTCACACATGTATGCATGCACGCACACACAGCTCACCCTTGACCCTCTGAGTTACAGCCTTATCCACAAGCAAACTCTGGTATTTTCTGAGGACAGATCTGCTTTGTCATTTGATGCATCTGCCAGTGTGGGAGTTAAATCTTCCAGGCTTGGTTTATGATAGGACTTCATTTCTCGATGTCTGTGCAGTTAGGCCACTGCTCATTCCCCTGGGTTTTCCTGGGGGACATCAGGCCTTCCTTCCTCACAACCTTCTCATCCTTGTCAGCAAGCCCTCCTCTTTCAGAATGCATCTGTGACACCGTGGCGGCAGGGCCAGCAGCCCCAGCCTTCACCTGTTTGACCTAAGTCAGAGAGCTGTCAGATCAGAGGACGAGGCCGCATCCCTGGCCACTGCTCTGGTCACAAGTTTATGGCTCAGACTGCTCCTCGCAAAGGATCATCAGCACCAACACACTGTTTCCAGGGTCATAAATCTGCAATGTGATGAGACGTAACCAGATGTTGCCGAACGTGAACGGACTCACAAAGCAGCCGCTCTCCTCTGTCTTGCTTCCCGCTCAGAGGAGCTGGTGGTCCATTTGGTTCTTCACACTCCACTCAGGGACTTGGCGGTCCCAGCTGAAGTCAGGCATTTCCCAGAGCCATTCCATTTTTCAATCCAAATAATGGAGCCATTTTTATCGCCTACTCCACGGCAGTTTCTGTGTTCCCTTCTCAGCTGCAGACCTGTTCTGTCTTTCTGTTTCTGTGATGCAAGTCTGGTCCCTGCACACAGTGATGGGAGGGGAAGCCTGACTATCTGCGGTCCTTCCTCCCACTCTGGCCTCTGGTTGGAGTCATATATGAATAATCCTTTCACTTTTCTCAAACCTGTTCAGACCTTAGTGCCTAGGATACAGTCAAATGTAACGGATGCCCCACAGTGTGGTTCCAGAAGAGCTGAGCTCTGAGGCCCTTTGGGCATTTGCACACTGTCTGCATCATATGTTGAAGCACTGAACCCAAGAAAGCCAAGTAAATCACCCAAGATGATACAGTGTGCGATTCCACCCTACACTCCAGCCTCCTAGCTGAGCACACTGATATACTTCAGAAGCCACATTTATTATCGGGACATAATATAAATATGTTGTACAGTCATAATCTCAGCCCTTAGATTTGAAGCTGGGCTAAATTTAAAGTAAAAGTCAATGGAAATAAAAACATATTTAAAAAATCAGATGTTAGCTCTGGCCAGGTGGTTCAGTTGCTTAGAGTATTGTCCTGGTACACCAAGGTTGTGGGTTCAATCCCCAGTCAGGGCACATACAGGAATTAAGAAATGAATACATAAGTAGAACAATAAATCAATGTTTCTCTCTAAAAAAATAATAAATCAAAATAAAAAATTAGATTTTAGAATCCTCCATGATACATCATGCCTTTTCTGAATTCTAGGTCTCTTTCAAAAACTTTGGGTGGCAATAGGCCAGCCACAGTAATGCTGCTGGTATGGAGTGTTACTTAAGAGACCTCATGAAGGGTTCTTTGAATGTCCTGTGTAAGCGTTCCACAATGTACTGTAGTTTATAATTTTACATCGAGGTTTTTTTCCCCTGTACACTCTCAATGACAATTCTGTTGTTAGCTGATAATGCGGAGTAACTGGCTATTCTTTTATACCCCATGGAGCCATGGAGCCAGAGGATTAGGACAAACCAGAGCATTGAACTTCTTCAAGCGTGTGAAGATGCGCTAAGGCACTTCCGTGTTCCAGGGGAAAAGATGTTACTGAATGTTTACATATGCTTATGTTGTTTTGTTTACATTGTTTGTGTTACTCTTAAATTGTCCCTTTAATTTCTTCAACTGTGTATTCTTCAGACAAAGCATGGATTTTTGGAGTTCTTCTCAGTTTGTAATTTAAAAATTCCCTTTGTTTTACTATCTTAGTTCTTATTAATGCCTGAAAAAAGTTAAAGTTACATTTTGGATTTCAGGAATCATTCTTACCAGTATTTTAGCATAAAATGAAAACACTATCTTTTTTGTCTGTTTTAATTACTACGAGCAACCTTAAAAGCCATTTAAGACACTAGCCTTTGGTGCCTTAGATTCAACTAACTTTACAGAATTTGGAGGTCTATGCCCATGTGGGGTGATTTTGATTTAACTTACAGGGGATCAGCCTGGCACACAGGTGTGTAGTGTGTGTCCAGGATTCACTAGTGCTGCACAACCTGTTGCTGAAGAAACAAGGCAGAGAAGTCCACCATCCTCAAGGTCCTGTGATTTCCCAGAGTGGCGGGGACTAGGCTGGCTCAGCATCCTTGTTCTGTCTCCCCCACAACAAGGCAGAAGGAGCCTGGGACACTTCTCCATGACTTTCCAGAGCCTTGCACAGTATCAGACACACCCAAGGTGCTCACTAAACATGTGCTAAACGCTGAACGGAGAGTAACCAAGTGAATGTACACAGCTCCCTGTCCTCATCTGTTCCGTAGCTTCACTGAAACAACAGCCATACTTGTTGCTGAACATTCAGACACACACCTCGACGGTCTCCGAGGTGCTAGGAACGCTGTCACATTTGGAGGTCATGGCAGAACTTCCAGTTAGCTCAGGAGGAGGAAGAGCTGACCTGACAGTCAGGGAACTTCCCCCCAACACAGAGGGTGCTGCTCGAACAGCAGGAACGGGTCTTGTGAACAGTTTGGCATCCAGAGGAGCTGCTGAACCAGGTCCCACGACCAGAGACAGAAATGCAGGGAAGCTGGTCAGTCCTCAGACTGACTTCAAGACTTCAAAAGGGGCAGTGCTGGGGCTCTTGGGGACCCAGGCCTGTCTGCTGAGACAGCCAATCCCCGTGAGTCTGGGGTGAAAGGGGTTAACAGCCCTCTGCTGTAACACATGATTGGTCTTTATGAGGTTGAAGCTCTTGTCTGCTTGAGGCCTACAGATGATGCTAAAGAGCCAATAATGACAGCAATTCAAAGCAATCTAATTATGCAAACGGGAGGCTAAACAATTTCATCATCCTTAAATTAGATTGTCCTAATGAGATAAAGACACCAATTAATCCTGAATTAATTTCAATAGCCTATTTCAGGCAAACACTTTAATATGCAAATGTAAATGAGAAACAAAGCCTACAGTAGAATGCCAGAGTTCAGAACCTCTCTCTCCACAGCTGCAGCCTTGTAAATAGCGCCTAATGAGTTTGCAGGGAGAGACACAACCATGGAAACTTTCAGGCTGCAGGAGGCACAGCTGCTGTCTCAGGTATGCTGGACGTGGTCCCAGCCCAGCAGGGAGGGGGCACTGCAGGGGTGAGTGCCAGGGGAGATTCAAACCCTTCTCCAAGCAAAACCTGGGCAGCCCTTCAGCACAGCACTCAACTGTGTGTGTGCATACAATGTGCTTGTGTGTACATGTGTTGAGTGCACAGGCATGTTCCCGTGTACATCTGCACGCATGGGCACATGTGCCTGTGCACACATGCACCTGTGTGGGCATGTGCATATGTGCCTATGTGCACACGTGTGCTATGTGTGCACATGTATCCATGTGTGCCTGTTTATATACACATGAATGTGTTTGGGGGTACACGTGTGCCTGTATGCCTATGTGTATGTATGTGCTTGCCTGTGTGTGCATGCGAGTATGTGTTCCTGTTGTGTGCGTGTGCCAGTGTGCCTGGGTGTTGTGCGTGCATGGTGGGCCTATGTGTAATGATGGGGGGTGGAGACACTTTAATGAGCTGATACTTGGAGAGCCAAGTTGTCACAACGCACACCTGGAGAGAGGTCTCTCCTGGACATAAAGTTGATTTTAATTAGTGACCACTTAATCATTTTAAAATTAGGCATTCTCAGCTCATTTAATATTTCTAAATAATTAATTTCCTTAATAAGACCTGGGAACAGATTCAAAAGTGTAGGTGCCTAGGCTAAACCCAAAGATCCGTGATTTTAATGGTGGTTGGCTGGAGGGCTGGCTCTTCAATGGGCTGATTCCTTGTGTGACGACCAAAATAACCCCCGGGTGACAACTTGGGCAATGTGCTCTTCTCTTGAGGAGTGATAGCTGACACTGGGACATTTGGAATTGGAACTAAAACAGAGAACAGAGAGAGAAGGGTGCTTTTGAAGGCTTTCTACATTAAATCCAACTGTCTGGGTTCAGTGAAAAGTGACTCAGTAAGAATGATGACCAGTGTCCTTATTCTTCATGACACTGTAACTTTAAGGGCACAAAATAAACTACAGGATGCCCATGGAATATTTGGGACACACTTATGCTTAAACAAGTATTCGTTGTTTATCTAAAATTTAAATTTAGATAGGTGTCCCATGTTTTTACTTGCTAAATAGGGCAACCCTAATAATGCCACACGTATAATAGGAGTTCAACATTGTGAGTTAAAAAAAACATGATAATAATCTGTCTTCTGAGATCCGGAACGCCATTTGGAAAACAGACATACTGCAGTGGCCCGCGTGTTCGTCCTGCAGTCTGACTAAAACAGGTGCAACACCTTCCTAGCCTCGGGGGCCATTTAGGCTGATGGTCCATGCAAGGAGACACCTCTCAGAAGCAAAAGTCTGAGTGCCCTAAAAGTGAGAGCAAGCCCCCCGGGGAGAGCCCTCGACATCCGGCATCTCCTGAATGGCCGAACCGTTTTGTCCTCATTTCTTTCCAGATCCTCAGAGATAAATCTGAAAATTTTCAATGTCTGAGTTGTCTGCAGATGGAGCGATTATATATTACCACAAGAAATGGACAGAGGTCTGACATCCTGACTATGTGTACAAGGACAATGGGACAGGCAGGTTGACTCAGGGCTGTCCTGGAAAGCTGGGGCATGTGGCTCCTCACCTCTGGAGCCCCTGCTGGCCACGGCTGCCTCGGCCAAGCTCTTCACGGTACTCCAGGCCCAGGGGAAAGGCACAGCCCCTCTTGCCACATCCCAATCTTCCGGGAGACAGAGCTGTGGGGCAGAGGCTCCCGGGAGAAAGCCTCTTCAAGTCTTTTCTGGAGAAAAAGACTCTCTCAGTTTTATCATCTGTTAAAGGGTGAGGAATTGCAGGTTGCTTGATGGACAGACATGTCCCTTGTATGTTCTACATGGGGGTGAAGAGGGTTGGTGAGGAGCTTCCTCACAATTGTGTCGGCACCCTATTTCCATCACACTGGCCTCTGGGACAACGCTGTGGAAGGAGCTGCACCTTAACATCCACCAGTTCACAAAACATGCTCAGGTTACACATGAAAGCTGCTTTGTGCCATGTCACCGGGCTTGGCATCCAGGATTCAAAAATAAATTAAAAAAAAAAGTCATTGAGACATTCAGAGTCCAGTGAAGGAAAAAATCCTACTTATAATAATTCCTTGCAGAACAGTGTGGTGCATATGCGCAGCAGGTGTGCGGGGGGTGATGTCCCTCTCTGTGGAAGAGGGACAGGAAGCTCTTAGGAAAAGCTGTAGTTTGTCAGACTAGACAAAATATATTATGACTCCCAGGTGAGGCTACACATGGTAAGAAGTTGCATCAAAGACAAATGTCATCAGCAGGTAGGTGAAGCTGCTGGCTAGTCACATAACCCCCAGAAGAGACAGACGTGGAGGAAAGACAGCAGTAGGGTGCCACTGGTCTCTTATTTTCTGTCTCCTCAGTGGTCCTGTGAAAGCCTGCCTTAGCTTCAGCACGTGATGGGGCTGTCAGCGGGGCCGTGAGGCAGCATGCATGGAGGGCCACTACCCAGACTAGGAAAGAAGTGCTTACTTAGAAGATAGGCGGGCGCATGAACAGCGCACCCCTTTGCCTGCTGTGCGCTCAAAGCCGCAGCACCGCCCACTTCAGTGAGTAGTTGCTACAAGGAATTCACAGGCACGGGTCCAGCTGTCGGTGAAACCAGGTACACAAACGGTGATTGGTAAAGTATAAAGCACAACATGGTCGGTTCTTTCTTACACAATCACAGGCAAACATGAGAGCTGTTTCTTTAGCCAATACAGTTTAATTGTCTTATGGCTGAAAGAGGGTCCGACCTTCACCTGTTTCCTTGTACACGGAAGACCCAGGGCCCCAAGTGTTTGTGTCATGTGTCCATATCTGGTGTGCTGAATGGGCTTGGAGCTTTAACAGGATGCCAATCACAGCTTTGGCGAGACTGTGAGCTGCGGCCCACCCCTCTGTTGTGAGGTAAGTGGGAGAGTTACGGTGATGGGCCGGCACCTCCCAGTCAGTGGACCAGATGGGCTGCCACGTGGTAATGCTCATAAAACAGCGGAGCTCCAGGATACTGCCCCCGTGGGCTGTAGTGGCCTGTGCCTGTGTCCTCTGGCACTGAACCTACACTCCAGGTGGAGGGAGGGACAACCCGGTGGAGCCCGCTCAGTGGCAACATGGCTCCAGCCACTGCTTGAAGGTGTCCCAGGTGCATTATATCCAGTATTTGTTCTGGAGATGAGAGCAGCATCTTGATAAATGCTTGTTGTTAACGGGGGCAGTTCCTGGCTTTGACCTTCTCTGACCCAGTGCTGTGCTGGTCCTGGCAGGACATTACAGAGCAGGGGTTGGGGGCATCCCTGAGACTCTAGCCCACTCCAAACACAGGACCCCCAGGACAGCAGGGTTTGTCACACAGAAATGTCTTCATTCGTGCTTAACTCACACATTGGTTCATCTGTCATGTTGGGGACAGCAAGTTCGGGCTCTCAGCACACTTGTCCCAGGCTGCTGCTGGGCTCCAATGGCTTCTTCATGTCCAGTCCTGCCGGCTTAGAACCCATTCTCCCCGTGGCTACCCAAGTGATCTTTCTAGAATGCTTATCTATTCATGCCGATCCCCTGCTTAAAATTGTTCAGTGGTCCCCATCATTCAAATCCTCAGCACATACACAGTAGAGCTCCTTCCAGGTCAGTTCCAGTCTTCCTCTGTGCACTTGACATTTCAGCCAAAGCACCTCTGCTCCAGGTGCCCCCAGGATTTGGCACAAGGTCCAAAGTCCCCTCCTCTATGAGGGTTCTGTAACCTTACTGAAATCTACTTATTTAGATGACACAACTGTACTTCTCTAGTCTCCCACCTCATACTTTAGTTTATCGCTCATTACAGTGTATTTTATTTATTCACTTCTCTGCCTCTCTACCCCGTGAGACTGAAACATCTGAAGAGTATGAGAACTGTCTTTTCTGGATGTGTAACCCAATGCCTAGCATGACAGCTGGAAAGAAGTAGGTAGGCAATAAATGCTAATGAACAAATGTACGGATATGAAAACATGCTGACTAGATTAACTACTGTGCATTGGATCTGTACAGCTGATGAGTGGTAATACTCACAGCATTTGCAGGATGGAGGGAAGCCCCAAATAAATAATCCTTATGCTGTGCCCAGTATTCTACCATCGGGCCTGGCCACACCTGAGTTTTAGAAAATGCTAGGAAGCTGAAACACGGCACCCAGTGGAACCAGAGAGCCTGGAAAAGACTGGGTCCTAGAATAGCTGAACATAGTCGTGTATAGGTTACTCAAGAAATATTCAAAAACAGGGATAATGGGCTAAAGACAAATGCAAAACTGGAAGAGTGGTCTTAGTTGTGAAGGACAGTGGGGCAGACAGACCATCGTTAACCAGAGAACGTCATCTAAACAGAGACATGAGGAGTGCACCAAGCAGGAGCAGGCGTGTGTTGGCTTTTCTAGCCATGCTGCCATCATGCAGACACAAACCAAGAGCAGCAGAAAATCCCACGATAAGCTGTGTAAGGATGGCTTATGATATGTTGAATTTGACATTCTAATGGAATGTCGAGGAAACGTGTGGAAGTTTACAATCAGCTTTCAGGGAAGCAGCCAGGGCTGGTGGTGTAGGCTGGAGAATCTTTCTGCAAAGTAGGGGCAACACCTGTTTGATCTCTACAGTGATCAAAGAGGTGTTGGTCTCTTGGCTAGGTAGCCAAGACTACCTACCCATCTGTCTTCAGATGCATTTGCTTTCAGACATTCACATGTTTTGTTTTGTTTGGAATAATCAACCAGTCATCTTGCCCTAATGTTCTAAATCTTGTGGTTGCCTGGCTATATAAGTCTACTTGAACTCATTATTTTAGCTTTCCCAACTTTGTGTAAAAGCCCATTGTGGCTAAGCCTCAGGGTAGGAAATGACGCATGGTGGAGTTACTCAAGGGAACACACAAAATCGCTACATACTTTTACAGAAAGAAAAGAGGAAGCTGGGAACTTAGTCTTAGAAAATCCCAATTTTAACTGGGAAAGGAGGAAGAGGAGAGCTAACAAAAGCATGTGTTGGGAGGTCAAGACAACTTCGTGGTAAGCATATTCCCATGGAATGTAAGAAACACAAGGGGCTTCTGGGTAAAAGGGCCATTGTTAGTCTCAGAAGCTAAGGGAATGTAGGAAAGGTCACAGATTTTTGTAACCAGAACATTAGTGATGACCTTCAAAGGAACATCTTGTTCTTCTCAATTTGGTGATTGAGTTTGATTGCTAGCCCTGTCAGGTGGTCATACAAGATTTGTACGTGACCCAAAGTATCAGCAAGATCAATGGGAGAAAAGTGTTGTCATGCAGTATTACCACAAAAGGTCAATTTCTCAACGCCCTTATACATTTTATTGTCAAGATGAAATACAGTAACTGTTGCTTAATGGGCATTTGGTTAGAGCCTCCGTTTCTGAACGCATTAATCCATGACTTTTGCTTCTTTCTCAAAGCAGCCTCCTTTTAATCAAAGCAGATATTTGATTTGATAAACTCTTATGCCAATAACTCTGTTGTGATATAAGTTGTATAGATATCAATGCTCTGAGTATAACAGATTTTATCACTGATTTTTAGGAACTGAGTGTATAAATATTTTGCCCAATTCAGCACTCAGCTTTTCTACCAGGCTTCTAGGCACACAACATATGGATACACATGTGCACACACATGCACAGACACCAGACATTAGGGTTTTTAATTCAGTGTGTGTCATGGACCACTGTTTCACCCACAAACATTTCACAGCTTCAAGGTTTTTTTGAAACTCAACTACACTCAGTGTGTGTGATACACACCAAGGTTTGATTACAAGCTTCTAAATGCGAGAACCTAACTGAACTGAATGCCTAGATGGTCCCAATTGCATTTAAAAAAATGATAAGCACCAACTGTGTAAAATGGCCCTGGGGAAACAGGAAGTAACCCAGAAAGATTACCTTCCCTGTTTCATCCAAGATGTCTCTAAGGGAGATTTGTAACTCCTTCTTTCTGAAACCCAGTCATATGCGAAATGCTGAAAAGAATGAAATTTCCCCTTTGAAAATGTCACAGGGCACCAGGAAATCTCTTTTAGTTTTATCTTGGCAAACAAATGTCCAGTGATCAATATAAATGAGGACCAGGCGCATCGATGTCGATAGGAAATGACTTTTGTGACGTCTAATGTGATTCATGGCCCTAGCGGCCCTTCCCAAGTCCGCTCCATTATCCACTGGAAAGCAGCAGATATCACACAGGGATCTCCAGGTGACTGTCATTTTCAAGTGGGGTGTTCTCGAGTTATACACTCCTGTCACCTCTGAGACAAATGACGGGCTGCCCTGGACTGACCCTGTCTTTAGAGAAGGGGAGGCTATCTTTGCAGACACAGGGATAGGTCCTCAAACACTTTGAAAGACATGGCATTTCGAGACAATTTCATTTCTTTATCAGCTGATGGCTCTGTTTCCCTCCGCAGGTTCTTATCATTTGCTGGCGCATGTGCTGAAATGAGAGCCCAAGGTCTCAAGCTCTTTCCTTGGCCTCTTAAAGACTCACTGGATTGGGAGTGCAATCCTGTCCTTAGGGAAGGCAGCAAATGCGCTGTCACCCAGGGGCGATGCCCAAGTCAGAGCTGGAGGGGCAAGTGTACGTGTTCATTAGTCAACCATCACAAGACAACCAACTGTTTTCTTCAGTGTTTTTAACAGCACAGGAGACAGTGGCCGCTCTGTGATGTGCAGTCGCCTGTGGGATTGTTTAGACTATTTACCACACAATGACAAATACTTCATGGGAGCCAGTCCAGAAAGTTGGAAAAGTATTTCCTGATTTCAGCGGTTGTCACAGGATCGAAATAACTTTCTATTAGTGTTGAGTGGCAGAATAGGAGAGCAGGTGACATCTGTACCCTGCAGCTGGGAGGGGTGGCTAGTTAAACCCACAGGTTGAACCGTAACCAGCTGCGAGACCTGGGGCAGGCCCGGGACCCTCTGAGCCTCAGCAGCCTCGTGCACACCGGGAGGGCAATGGCAGGGCCTGCCCCTGTGCTGCCGTGCGAATTAAACGCAAGGTGCTTTGACTGGTGCCTTAAACATATTAAATTGCTCAATATCTATTTGTGGCTGCTACTGATTATTCTTTCTTCTCCCTCATCTTCCTCCTTGATGTTATAGAAATTTCAGGCACACTGCATTTTTAAATAGAATTTTCTAAAAAGTAATTAGGTGCTGGCTGGTAGTGCAGCTGGTTACAGCGTTGTCCTAATACATCAAGGCTATGGGTTTGATTTCTGATCAGGGTGCACACAAGAATCAACCAATGAATGCATAAATTAGTGAGACAACAAATTAATGTCTCTCTCTAAAATCAATAAAAAAAGAATAAAATTCTCATAAAAGTAAATAAAATAAAAAACTATCATGTTAAACCCTAAGTTTCAAGTGGTGACCACTGTGCGCATCCCGAGAGCACTTTTATAACGCAAGGGTTTCACGTCCACTACCTGTGAACAGCGCTGGGCAAACTCAGAAGAACCCACTCCTGAACCCGACTTGTATCACAGGGTGGGCAAACTGGAAACGGATGCCACCTCTTTCAGACATAGCCCCTGGGGTGTCTGACCTGTATGTGTAAGGACAGCTACGTTTATGCCCAGGACCTCAGAGCTGGATGCCTCTGTGACATGTCCAAACCACGCAGCTGTACCAGTGAAACTCTTGTCTCTGCGTTTCTGAAACACAGATAAACAATTCCCCTTGCTTTGTGGAATGCCTGGTATGGTTCCTGGTTCTACCGTTTGCTACCGTGTCCTTAGGCAGGTTCCTCAGCCTCCCTCCGCCTTGGTTTCCTTCTCCATCCACAGGGACGTGTATGCATGCGCCCTTTAGGAGGCTGATGTGAGAGTGGCTGAGAATACACAAAGATACTGAGAACATGGCCGGGCACCCAGTGGCTGTGGTGTCTGTCTCCAGTATGAGTGACAGACGATTCCATGACCACCGAAGTTCCTCTCCAACCCCTGTTCTTCCCAAACCACTGCTGTTCTTTAATAATGTGCTTGATTTCTTCGAATTTGGTTTTTTAAATTCTCCATTGGTCAATTTAATATGATGTATTTTCCTAGGAATTTACCTATGTTACCCAAGTAGTCAAATGTATTTGCATAAGGTTATACAAAGCAGACATATATTTTTTTTACAAATTTCTTCTGTATCAAAAGTTATTTCTCACTTTTCATTTCTTATTTTCTCCATTTGTGCTGCCTCCCTTATACCTTAATTACTTTGACTAGTAGTTTGTCTAATTTGTTCATTTTTTTCTCAAAGAACCAAAGTCTTGATTTAATTTGTTCTACTCTTTTTCTATTTCTTAGCTCATAAATTGGTTTGTTATCATTTCATTTTTTCTGCTTTGTTCTACTTTGTTGCTCCTTTTTTTAGATTTATAAATTGACAAATTCCTTTTTAATTCTCATTATTTTATTTGTACTTATGTAGGTGCTTAAGTCTATATATTTTCCTCTGATCATGGTCTTACATCTCAGAAATTCTGACTTATAGTGTTTTCATCTCCATTTTCTTAAAACATTTTATAATCTCTGCTTGTTTTCTTTCTTTTAACCAAGAGTTTTTAAAATATGTTTAACTTTCCAGATAGAGGTCTTCTTCTCCAACTATTTTTAATTTCTAGTTTTCTTGCACTATGATCAGAAATTGCCGCTTGTAATATTTCCATTTTACGAGCATTATGGCTGTCTTCTCTGTGATCGGTTTCCCCTAGAACCTCATGCAGCTTCTGCTTTCGGTCATTTCAGCAGCATTATTGTGTCTTCACTGAGAATTCAGAGTTATTGGGTCTTCCCTGAGAACCGCGGCCTTTATCATTTAAAATGCCCTGTTTTATCTCAGTTCACAATTTCTGGCCAGCAGTTTACTTCTCCTGGAAATAGTCACATTCCTGTGACTGCCCCAGGGACTCATGAACAAAGCGGCCATGGTGGCAGTAATGAACTCTCAGTTACCAAGGCCAGCTGGCACGGGTCTGCTCAGTGGCCAACCTGCCAGCCTCAGGGACCAATACAGAGCCCCTCATGTGGCACCATGGCTCAAGGTGATCAGAAGGCTGATGACACTAGACCACTGCCATCCTGCAGGGGAAGCACTTGGCTTTCACTGGAATAGACACTTGCTCTGCATGTGGATTTGTGGCCCTGCCTGTGATGCTTCTGCTGAAACCACCTCCTGTGGAGCACGGTACACATCACCTGCCCTCACGGCAGTCCACACAGCATGCTCCTGGTCAAGACATTCATTCCACAGCGAGTGAAGTGTGGCTGTGAACACATGCTCATGAAACTCAAAGTTCTTACCATCTTCCACACCATCTTGGAAAAGATGTTTTAACAGAATGGCCGAGTTGCCTTCTGAAGACTCCGCTGTGGTGCCAACTGGGGGGCAATACTCTGTATGACTGAGGCAGTGCCCTCTCACATGAGACGTCAACTCCAAATCAGCACCCAATGTATGGCAGTGTTTCTCCTGTAACCAGAACTCAAAGGCTCAAGAATAAGGCACAGAAATAGAAGTGACCTCTCTCACTCCTACCTCTTGGGACACACTAGCTAAATGGAAGAATGCTTCCTCAGAAATACAACAGTTATTCTGCTGAACTGGAAGTTGAGACCTGGCCAGCTGGTCACTTTGGGCTCCTCATGTCTCTGAATCAACAAGCAAGAAAGGGGTTACTGTCAAGGGCAACTGATCCCTACAACCCAGGGGAAGCTGGGTTGCTATTATACAGTGGGAATAAGGTGGCATAGGTCTGGATTATCATCAGGTATCTCTCAGCGCTCCTCTGTCCTGTAATTAAGGTCAATGAAAAACCACAACCCAATTCAGGCAGGGTTGGGTTCGCTAATAGCAGACCCTTCGGCAATGAAGATGTGGGTCACTATGCCAGAGAAAGAACCATGGCCAGCTGAGGTTACCTGTGTCAGCACAGAGGGTGGGTGTGAATGCCAGGGCCACTGCATCGCAAAATGAGGACAATAGTAGTTTTCAGTAGTTTTCCTTAGTTTGGTATAAATGTTATTGGCGCATATATTAACCAAAATATTTTTGTTTTGCTCCCTTTTTTATCCACTTATCCTCAAACATAATATGTCTTAACAATAGTTAACTTTATATGACAATAGTATTTAAGTTATAGCATTTCAAAGAAGAAGGATCAGCCAAAGACATGGCATTTCTTTCTAGGAAAGGATCAACGTGACTTCAGCTGCAGGTGGGATAGTTACACAATGTTAAGAACAAGCACGACTTTGCTGTTGTCTTTGTTGAGAAATTAGGTATGGCTAACGAGATGTGCTCTGTGGGTGCCAACTTGACAAGAGGAATACAGTGATGGCTTCTTGATGTGACATCTTGGCTGGGCTACAGTCCCCGGTTATTAAATCAAACCCTAACCTACTTACTGCTTCAGAGGGGTTTTGCAGAAGCATTTTAAGGACAGGAGATTGTCCCAGGTGAGCCTTAACTGGCTTAAACAGCTGAGGCTGTTCCCAAAGAAAGAGACATTCTCACTGGAGACAGAGTTAGCCTGTCCCCATGCAGTCCTGGCCTGCCCAGATTGTCCCTTCCTGATGGGCTGTCTGCCCTCCAGCCTGCATAGTCCTGCAGCCTGCATGACGGTTCATTTTATGTGTCAGCTTGATTGGCCATGGGGCTGTGGTTAGACATTAATGAAGCATTACTTCTGAATATGACTTTGGAGGTGTTTCTGGGTGAGTCCAGCATTTGACTGCTGGACTTGGTGAAGTCAAGCCCCCTCCCTAATGCAGGGCACCATCCAGTCCATCAAACAAAAAGGGGAGGAGAGAAGATTCTACACCTTGTATTCCTGCCTCTCTGTTTGAAGTGGACCATCCCATCTCATCTGCTGTGGCCCTCGGACCAGGGTCCACATCATCGGATCCCCTGGTTCTCAGGCCTTTGCCTCAGAATGAGTTGTAGCATGGGCTGCACTGCGTCCCCAGTTCGCGAATGGCAGCTGATGGGACTTCTCAACCCACTGAATTGCTTAAGCCATTTCCTCACAATCAATCTTTCCTCCTCCTCTCTTTCTCTGTCAACTCTAGTGACTGCAGGAAAACCCCAAATCTTGTCCTGCTCACTGCTCATGGCTCCTCACTGTAGTTCCGCTCACTGTGCTTCAAGGACTGTGGCTGCTCCAGTCCCCATGAGCGTCTTTACAGTGCAGAGTCAAGAAAGGCATCGGAAGTAGCTTTGTGGTAATACATTTAGGATCTAGCTGTGGGTGCAGCTGGAGGGCCTGTTGGTGCACTGAACCGAAATGTCTGCAATGTTTCTGCGCCCTCTGCAGAAATGGTGGCCTTTCATTTCCTAGCATCAATAGCCTGAGAACAAACACCACATGGCTTCCAGCAGCCCAGCCCCTGACCATGTTTCCTCCTTGGTAGCCTGGGGCGTCTTTGAGGGCTGTTTCCATGCTGCACCAACCCAATTTGGTTTCCATTCCTAACCATGGAGGACAGACTGGCAATGACCCCT